>UELX01000098.1:0-136496 GCA_900480035.1 Eupelmus urozonus | reverse complement strand
ACCTGCCCTAATATTTTGCAGAGATCCTCATATAGACCTTACAAACAAATACTTTAGTTTTATGAAAAAATATCGGCTTTTGATTTTGCAAAAGAACTTCCTCAAATGCAAAATTTAATAATTTAAATTTTAAAAAAATTTCAAAGTTTATGAAGTACCGTACGCAAATGTATTTTTAAAATTAAAATAATTTTGATTGTTAAAAATTGAATTTTTTTGTAATTCTTATCAAAACGATGTTATAATTATTAGAATATCATTATAAATATTAAATATTACAATAATTAATATTTTGACAATATGATTATTTGAAAATTAAGCAAAAAATAAGTCTACAACAGGAACAAAAAGTCATCAATTAAAAATTATTCAAATCCTTTTAAAAGATTCGCAAATTCATCTATCCACTAATACATAAAAGTTATCAAAAATCTTCCACCAACTTTTAACACTTCCATAACGCACCTCTATATTTACCTCCTCTACCTCCACCCGCGAGATTAGACACTCGCGAATCCTGTCAAAATTCATATTCACCTTCATCCCGAAGGAAACATCAAAACAAAGGTAAAAGCGTCCCCGCGGCCCTTTCCGCATAAAACATCAAAAAACAGCAAAAAAGAAGAATAAAGCGTAAGACCAGCGCGACACTCGAAAGAGAAAAAACTACATACATCCACAATGAAAGGGCTCGCGCGGCCAGAGACGACAGCCAAAGTGATAAAAAGCCGAGAGTGCGCATGCATCGCGAAGCACACTGCACACTGAAAGAGCCCGCGCTCACTCCCTCATCTCCCTCTGTTAAAAAAAGAAGAAAAAAAAATACAAGAGAAGACGACGTTGCCAGCGGAGGGGTAAGGAGGCAAAACGCGCGACCCTTGCAGTTAAAAACGCGCTGCGGTGTCGGGGTTCGCGCCCTTCTGACGAGAAAACGGCGGGAGGCTTGAAAGGGTTGAGCGAGAGAGCGTGAGATCGACGCCGTGGGTGCAAAGGCAGACGCCTCTCTTAGCCCCTTTTCACTGCTTAGCCGCGCACGCATTCATGAGCTCTCTCTCTCTCGCGCCGGACGCGCGAATATAGATTGAGATGGGAATGAGGACGGTTTTGTGTCTTCGGCTCGCGTGTGTGTGTCCAGCCGCTTTTTCTCTCGCTTTGAAAGCTCGCCGCTAGACAAGGCGCTGAGTAAATATCGCAAGGAGAAAACGCACTCGAATTCTCTCTTTCTTTCTTTCTCTCCTACTCTCGAGGGTTTGTGTACGAGCCAAGTCTGTATCTGTCGATCTAAGCGAATTCGCGGCGGAGCTTAATCGACGAATCTTGATTTGGCCGCGGAGATTGGCATCTTGGTGAGCGGCGCGTTTTGAAGCTGGAGCTCAAGAGCTACTTGGCGCTATCACCCGTGGTTATGTTCTCGAGGGCCGCGAGGACTTCAAAGGGATGCGCGCTGAGCTGGTGGTGGCTGAGCAGTCGGCGCAAGTTTTATTTCGCTTTTGATGATCGCTGCATGAGGCTCGAAGATTTTTGGGGTGGTTCGTGTGGACAGTTGAAGACGATTTAGAGATACGCGTGTCCCGCTGTGTGGGGTTGTGTGTTGACTCTTTTTTATTGAATGCGGTTTTTATTGTTGGGAGGAAGGGTTGGGATATATGAAGATTCGGAAATAAGTTTTGGGGTTGGTTTATAAATAATTGTTTTATGAAGATGTGTTGGCTGCATTACTATGTGGATGAATTGTTAATTATTTATAAATTTCAATTGTTTTTTTAACAATAATTGCAGTAAATTATTATATTGTTTATTTTAATTACAATTTCAGTGATTTGATTATCATTATACATGTCTATGGAGAGATTTTGTTTTATAACAAATACTTACAAAACATACAGGTAAATGTTAACAAAATTATCTTCATTTCAATTTCATGCTAGTTGAACTACACATATATCGTACACTTTTTTTGCAAATATATTTTAAATGTTAAATTTTAGTGTCCTACGTGTAGCTTATTACAATTTCTTATTAAAAAGAAAATAATAAAATAATCGTTTATCGGCAATATTTACCTATTTTAAGAATAGAAAAAGATTTAAAAAATTTGTTTCAATAAATTTAATACTACATTTTGTAACTAACAAAATGATATTTACATTTTAGGGGACAGGATTTAAAAATAATCAGCTCTCTGTCGATAAGGTTTATGATTCTCAAACGTACTAAGAGATGGCAGCACGGGGCAACAGCGAGCCGTAGAAATTTTTGTTATCTGCTTGGAAGAATAAATAATAGATGTATTATTATTGCAGATTTTATTGATAAATATTTTTTTAACTATAATGTTAATTTACTGCAATCATTTTTCAATAAAACGATAAGGTTAATACAAACATTTAGGGTAGTCTCAAAATGATCATGTGGAAGAAAAATAAAGGAAATGCAAATTTTTAATAAAATTGAATTGAATGTTTATTGAAAAATAACAAAACCGTTTTTAAATAACAAAAAGATTATTTTTTAAACAATCAATAGCAAATCAATAAAATAAACGGGAATGTTAAGAAAAAATAGATATTGATCATTTTAATTATCATATGAAAATATAAAAATTTTGTATTATTTACAATAATTACATTAAATGAATAATTATATATTATATGAGTCCACTCGTATTGTATTAATTAACTTTGGGCTCCTTTTCTGATCGTCTTTGATGGTTTTGTGTTATTTCAATAACCGCTTTACGAATTTATGTATTTTCGTAAATAATAAGATCGAAATCTAAAAAAATGTATTTAGTTTTGAGTTTAAACACCAAATGCTGTAAATTACCGCAATAATTATTTTATATAGGATTTATACGTAAAAAAGTAAATGAAGAACATTTGCCTGGTATAGGGAAATCGTACCTATTTTATCCTAAGTTTTTTTATTCAAAAAATCTTTCTCTATATTATTTCTGGCATATTCAAGTACAATTTTTAAAAACAAACACTGCAAATAGAGTTGATATAATTAAAAACAATCAACGTGCTTAATTTAATAGAAGGACCGAAAAGTGAGCTCACTTTCTAACCTTGTTATTTATATATTCTGGCATAATATCCCTGAAAATTACATAGAAAAGTTCCGTATTTTAATTGCATAAGGTATTTTTCGGTTGAAGTTATGTCAATCTACTTATAATAAATTGATATCTTCTATACCGACAGTCTAAATTTTGTTCAACCAGTTCTCATGTTTTGCATTTTAAAGTAATTATAATTCGAACCTGTTCACGCGAGGGTGTAAAAAATAGATTGAAATCAAAATATTTTTAAGAAAATTAAAACTGCCCTTTTTATAATTACTGGCACTAAGTATAATTATATTTTAGGATTAATATTATTATAAAGTTTTCGGACTATTATAACTTTCTGAGTTATTAAAACAACAAAAGTTATTCATCAAAAGTTTGCATAATCATATACCTTAACCGAAAGCTAAACTTTACTTATATACTTTATCGGTAGCATATTGTAAATAAAAATATGCATTTAAGATAAATTACTGCGGGAAAATGATAAAATAATCTTCGGGTAACAAAGCGCCTTGTAAGTACACCTATACCATCCACTGGAAGCGACTCACAACAACATCCTCACATTTCCAAAAGGACCACTCGCACCTCTGGAAAACCCCATCCACAATCACCAAAAAACCCAAACTTTTCCAAACCAGATTGCGGATTGCGCGATAGTTTCGATAATCACGCTCCCGAGATCGGGAGAGCGAGGCTAGCTCGTAAATGTTTTTATTCTTCGGGAAAAAGTAGCGTCGTATATACAAGCGCGCTCGACTAACGTCCGTTACACGCTGCATAAAGGCGAAAAAAGGTGCGGGAGAGAGAAAGAGAGAGAGAGAGCGTCGCGCGTCGTCGTCGAGCGCGCTGCGGACTTAACGACGTTGGCCTTTTCAATATGCAATAAAAAGAGCCGTCGCAAGAGAGTCGAGCTGTGCGTTGCTGCACTTTCGGTGAGCTGGATTTTTCTTTTTTTTCCATCTAGAGATTGGTTGCACTGCCGCGAGGGGAAGTTTTTGAGGATGTGGAGGAGTTTGTCGAATTATTGATTTTTCTGTTTTTAAATTGTTAAGGGGGTCCTTTGTTGTATGGCAAGTATGTGATAGGATGTTAATTTGATGAGTGTGTACCTGAGGTCGATTGTAAAATGTTTACACGTTTTAAAGTACATGTTTGATAAAAAAGCAAAAACTATTAAATAAATTTATTATTAAATAGCCAAAGCTTATCAGATATATAAATCGACAAATTATCAACGACATTTCACATTCAAACCAACCAGAAAAATAACAGTCCTACCATAAATCATCGATCATCGAAATCCATCCCCTCCCACACATACATCCGCATAAAGAAAATTAGTTCCACAGACTCACACTCCCAACCCATCTCCCACCCAACCGCACCATTCAAAAACCTTAAACGCCAGTCTACTTTCCCCGTCCACGATGCAGCGCACCCAGCCGCGTGTCAATACGGCGCGCTCTTCGAATATCGAACGAGAAATACAAGCCAACAAGTCAAACACGCCGGCAGCGCAGCGGCAGAAAAAAAAAGCAAGAGGCGAATCGAGCCCCCGAGACATTTCTCTCAGCCGGAGGGCTGAGGGGGTGGGACCTGAGTGGCTTATTTGCATAGCCGACCTCGAAATCCCGCGCCTCCCCCGCCTATGTATATAGCAAGAAGAGAGCCGCTCGGCGCAAGCCTGATAACCCGACATAAGGTGCTGCTCCCCTACGCGCGCATACAGCTCGAGTTTGTGTGGCTGTCTCTGCACGTCGATCGTTTAGCACTTTGCCGTAATTTTTTCCAGTCTCATAATGCGAGATTGGGGCGAGACGAGAGAGCAGCCCCTACTTTTCTTTTCTATGCGAGCGTGAGATGTTCGATGTGAATATTATTTGCATATGCGCCGGGCCACTTGACTTTACGTGTTGTCGCGCTGGATTTCTCTTGATTCGTCTTGGGGCTGGGCTGCGGATTTGTTTTTACTCTGGTTTGAATTTCTTCCTTTTTCTTTGCGGGTTTTTGTGTAGCAGGCGAGCTGAATTACTTAGATATCAGGTAGAGAGCTTTGCTAAGATTTTATTTGATTTTAACAATTTAAAGTTTAATTATTTAATATTTTCGTATTTTTTTTAATATAGAGTTTAATTATATTCTATTTTTATATTTATCTTTTGTATACAAGTCATAAAGATACGATTTTTTAATTTGGAGTCTCCTTTTTTTGTCTCAAACTAAAATAAACGATATGCGTATCTTGATATTTTAAATTTCTTTTTCCTTTTTCCCATTTGTATTGACTCTACTAACTTTACGAGATGGAAATCGATCAGCTCATTCTGTATCTCTCTTTTCCTTTCTTATTCTGTAATCGAAGGAAAACACTCGGCTGTAATTATTTTCACATTCACCTTACAGCACAAAATACGAGGGTAAAGAATATGAGAAATGATAAAACGTGAACCTGCATTATTTATCTTATCAAATTTTTTAGTTCATTATATGAATGTTTTTTAATTGGAAATATAGTCTACTTATAAATTCTTCCACTAAACTATATATTATTGTTAATATTAATAATTATTATAATCGACTCATCAACCCGCCGCTTTCAAAGAGCAGACGGAGCAACTTTAAGAAAAATTTTCAGAGCAATATAAGACAAAAGTTCTCATAAGCCGTATCGCTTTTTTTCAAACTTAAATTAATATTGATTATCCGGAAGGCGCGAGAGTCCAGGCTGGGCGGGAGAGTAAGAGAGAGGTGGAGAAGAATGGAAAGAATCGTATCTCGAAACCGCAAGCTCGACTGGCTCGGTAATGAATAAAGATTATAATTGCGTTTCTCGACGTCCTCGTCGTCCTCGTCGTTGGGAAGAAAAAGAAGTTAATCAATCATGAGAGTTCTCCTTCTCGTTTTCTCTTTCTATCTCGTCTTACCGGCTCTTTTTTTTCCTTACTTGGCTAATAAAACGTTTTAACGGTGAAATTTTTTCTTTTGTTTGAAGCCGAACGCCAATACTGTCGATTGTTTTATCTTAAAAGCTTTATTATTAGACGCTTTTTTTTACTGATTCATTAAATTATCAATATTATTGCAAACTTATTGTACTTAATAACGTAGTATTGAAAAATACTTATGTAGAGAATTATCTTAAATAATTTATCTTTATAAATTTTTAACTACATTACAATTTTTATATGCCATATATAAACAATGATCAAAATTATGTAATGTAGATGACATTTTCTCAAAGAAACGTATTAAATTTGTAAATATATTAAACAGATAAATAGATGATAAGTACTATAACACTATTCCAAAACTGCTAATATGATTTATATTATTAGAATAATATTTATGTATTTATGTATTTGTAAAATTCACATATTTAATAATCATCCAATATTGTTTTATCTTATCGATAAAGTATAAATAGATATATCAATATCTTTTACTTAGTGGGTATTGTGTTTTCAAAGATAACAGTCATTGCATTAGTAAGCTTCATAATAAGTATATTTTATAACCTTTAATTTTTTAAATAGATTTAAGAAAATTTTTAATTTAGTTTTAAGAAAAAATCCAAAAAATACTGAAGTACTAATATGTTGCTTTCTTGTAATAATTCATAACATTGATTGCCTGTATATCCGCCTGAAAGTCTGCAAGGTGACACGAAACAAAGATCTTTATATTAAAAGATTTCTTCATTTTTTGTTTATCTTTTGAAGTATAAGTATTTTAGTATTTTCAATTGAATTTAATAAAGCGTATATTAGTATGGTGCTTTTCGGGGTTTAATAGCCAATTCCTCAATTTGTACTCTTGATGGTGTCCCTACAACGTATACAACTGCATCCGCAATATCTTCAGGTTCTAAACAATCTAAATTTTCAATTTCTGGATTTTCCTTGCAAATTTTAAGTAAAAGTTCTGTTTTTACAGCTCCTGGACTCAAATTCTATCAAAGTAAAACAGATTTTCTATATTATTAACTTTGTTAAATTTATAGTTTTTGGAATATAAGAATTTAATCTTTTCTCATGTATATAACTAAAATTTTATAATAGTTCTATAGCCTTGTTTAAATCATGAAATGAGATTAAAAAATGTTTACAATTAAACAATTTGTATCTTACTGTCATTCGAATGTTGCCTCCATACAATTCTCTTTCTAGAACTTCTGATAAAGCTTTTACAGCGACTTTTGTAACTGAATAAACATTTGAATTGTATTTATTAGGTACATGACTCACGCGAAGACCAAGCAGACTGAATTTAGAATAATTTATAAAAATTATATAAAATAATAATCATTATATTAATAAAGAATTTCCATCATTACAGTATTTACCTATTGATCATTATTATATGAGATTCATGACCGCTTTCTTTCATCAAATCAATTGCTAATTTTGAACAATGTAACAAACCAGTTAAATTAATATCAATTATTTTCTTTAATTTATCAAACTCAAGATCTGAAAACATTTTTTTACATATTTATTTCATTAATTTTTACATAATAAGATTGTTAAACTTTACTTTTATACAAACCTGCAATAGTACCACTCTCTGTGGTTCCTGCGTTATTAATCAGAATGTGAACTGTCTTGAGATTTTTCTTAATCCATTTAAAAGCATCTTGGACTTGCTGTTCATTAGTTATATCACATTCAAGAGCGTAAAACTGTCCGTCTCCTTTAAAATCTTTCATATCATTCTGCAAATATTATTTCGTATGATTGTCTACAGTAAAAATCGCAAGTATGCTATGTTTAATAAAAATGATATGAGGAATAGCGTTATTTTATCAATATAAACCATAAATAGTGAACCCATGGTACCTCCATTTTCGATTTTCTTCTAGCAAGTCCAACAACGATTAATCCATGTTGAACCAAGGCTTTAGCTATTGCTAAACCAATACCTGAAGATGCTCCAGTAATTACAACCACTTTCCCGGTCCACCGATCCATATTTTTTGCTATAATAAATATTCAAAATATATATTGTATAATATTCAAATAACCAATAATTTTTTAAATAATTTTTACGTAGTATGTACGGCTGTATATGTTAGTGACGTTTGAAGTCTAACTAGAACTGTGAATCACATACTGTCCAGAATAAATAATGAATTATCTTAAATTACTGATAACAGTTTGTGTTTTCCTTTATAAATATCTAGTGATAAGAAGTGTTATTATCTCACTATTAAAATTGCAATCAGATAATACTAACAGGTAAATTATATTTATCAATTTTAAAACTGTATTTATACCATAAACATAAAAATTTGAAATATTTTTTTTTCTAAGGAATTAAGACAACGTTAAAACGATAATAATAACCTGCATGATGTACTTCACAATATGAACTAACTGTTAACTAGGTTTTATCTAAAGCATATTCACTTAAAACTGCATATTCTTTAGTAATTTGAATTCTTGTATATTTATTAAGACATTTGCTTGTTTCATAATGATTTGGAAACAATCTAATGAATATAAATGAGTTATAGTAAATCTTCATTTGTATTTATTTGATTTTGAAATAATTGAAATAAATATGTTATAAACATAAATGTTAAAAAAGCTTTTGTTAATATTTATTTGATAAAAAATATTAATAATATTAATAAGTAAATGAAATCACTATTATAAGAATAAAAAAAATTATTATTAAAGATCGTCGAGTGTCTAAAAACGATTTTCATTCGATTTGTCGAAGAGTTGAACGTTAATCCTTCTATTCTGCATGAAGAGGGCACAAGGCCGTAAGTGAACCAGTAAGTGTAGAACCCTATGCATACAAATGATATGCTAACAAGAGATACATTCGTCTATTGCAGTTCAATCTATTTCCTTTTATATCCCTTCTCTCCTCGCCGCTTTCATATCCATTTTGAGCGCTCGAATGTATATTCACCTTATCAGAATTTATTAAGCAAAACTATATAAAAAAGACATTAAATAAAAGCTTATTTAAACAGAAAAAATTGTAAAACTAGTGAAATTTTATAAAAATTCGACTTACTACTCACCTTAAATAACCATCGACAAAGTACACATCCAACCACAAAACTTAAACATCTGAATAATCGTAAAAGCCACCATCGTGAAATATACCACTAGACTCACAAATTACACACTCCAATCAAATCAAACGATCCGCAATCATCCACAGCAGCAACAAAAAAAAACCACCACTCTTTCTTACAGCAGGATTTTTCCCCTCCATCCTTTCTCCGTACATCCCAGCCCGATTGACGCAAAGCCTTTCTCTCTCTTCCCTGCGGCCTCTGCCTCTCTCCCCGCTTTCCTCGAGGCCCCCTCGAGCAGATTTATAGATCGATTATGTGGACTTCGCTTATGATTGGGAGCATTTGCATGATGATGTAGGTGAGCTCTCGCGCGGGAGCCGCGACTCGTCGTCGTCGCTCCTTACGGCCTGCCTCCCATGAATCATCCAAGCCAACTGCCGCGCCGATAAACGTTCGATGCGAGAGCGGCTCTCTGGCTCGGTGTAACGCGGGTGTTTGTCTTGTTGAATTTTTGCCCGGCGTTGTTTAATTTCAAGCCCCCCAGCTGACGCGTGCGACCGCCCGCGTTTTGTTTTGCCCTCGAGTATACGGTGCTTCTTTTGAGCTGGTGTGGTTGCTGGTTTGGGTTTTGAGATGTCATTGTTATTAAGGTTTTATTTATAGGGACTTGTTGCTGTGAAATACGTTTAGGGTGGTTTATACTGTAAATTTTTAGAGTTTTGTGGATTGTTTCTTTACAGTCAAATTACTTTTTTTGAAGTTTTGATTTTTAACCTCAAGATAATCATTCAAAAACTTCTCTGATTGAAAGTATTATCGCTTCGGAATATTTTTCTACAAACACCGCTAAAACTGTTTTTACAATAATTTATTCCACAAAAAAAATAACGATCACACAGGATTCCCTGCAAATTTATAACGAGGAGATACGGAAAAAAGAAGGAAAGAAAAGCCAGAGACGAAGAGAAAGAGAAAGCTCTCGCTTTATCCTCTCGACTTGCTCGCGTATATATCCGCTCGCATCTTATACTTACGAGAGTAAAATTAATTTCAACTTTAAATTAAGGCTGCGGGCCCCGATAGCTGCTGCAGCTAGCTCGCGCTTCTTTGTTGCAGCTGCCGGAGAAAAGAGAGCTAAGAGAGGAACGAGGACGAGGGACGCGACCGCCGGAGAGATAAACTTTTCTTCTTCGCTCTCTCTCTCTCTCTCTCTCTCTCCTCAGTCGCGGCGAGCTTTTGTCTACTGTAAACGAGCGCGGCTGCAGGTTCGATATTTCGCGGGAGGCTTTAATTCGTTATGTGCGCAAGCGAATCTTTCGTAATTGGGCTGAGGTTGGAGTGCGCGATTGGCTCAATCAGCGGGAGGGATTAATTAAGGGGATGTCGGCGGAGAGTTGTTGGTTTTGTTTCGATTTTTGGAAGATGTTGAGAGATTGTTAGTGATGTTTCTTTTGATTGTTATGAGGAAAGTTTGAAGTTTAGTAAGACTTTATTCAATTTTTAGAGTACAAGGTTTACGTTGAGAGTAGGTGAGTTTCTTAGTTAGGATTACTTTTGTTCCTTAGACTACTTCTGTTTCTTCTTACTTCTCTAACAGCCTGATTTTCATATTACCACATATACATATCCTGTGCTATAAGTCATGATAAATTATCAGTCCTTTCCTAATGACACTCAAAAAATCTGTATTTTTACAATCGAAATCTTACGCGCGCCTTAAAAACTCGTTACTCACATCCCACCTTAAAACAGCACAGCTCAATCTTGCCAGCTCGCAAACGCTCCCGGCTGCACGCTCGATAAATCCTTTTCGCCTACGTAATTAATTGATAAATATGCAATTATTGCGAGTATACGTAAGGCCCGCCACGCCATCTCCCCCCCAGAAGTTTGACGAGCGCTCGCAAGAAGAAAGACAGAGAGCCAGAGTTGAAAAGGAGTGCGCGCGCGGACCATCGGTCAATTAATCAAGATAATGAGAGCCAAGTTGCGCTCCAGAGAGCGAGAGCGAGACTTACACATAAAGGCACCCTTATATATACATATATACATAGAGGTGACGCCGCGGCAAGCAGAGCCGAGGAAGTGGAAAGTTGGGGGAGAGAGAGAGAGAGAAGCAGCGCGGCAAGCGCCTGTACGAGACATCCGACACCTCGCTTTCCCGCGAGAGAGCCGGAGAAAGACGGACGACGTGTACGAACCCACAGATAGATACTCCCACACACACTCATACGTGAGACTGCGCAAGCACACACACACATACAGAGAACTGAGAGAGAGAGCGAAGATACGCGACTTGGGTAGACGAACTTGCGGGGCGGCTAGCTGCTTCCGGGATAAGCAGCCTAACTTGAACGGCCGCTGGCATGATTAATTAATTAGCCCGGGCTAGTTACCGGCTCTAGTCCGAGGCTGGCTGCTTGCGCTCGCGGATCGATGATACAAGCGCGCGCTCTAGCTACACGAGCCAGTCGTCTCTGTATACGGAAGACTGGATGCCGGGACCAAGTAAGACATCGCGTCCTTTCTTAGGGCTAACTTTGGCTGGGAGGGATTCGCCCGAATTTTCCGCAAACCGGATATCCGCGCGAGGTGTGTAAAGGGGCGCGCTGGCTCCATCCTCCTCCTCGGGGCTATGTGTCTAGGACCTTGTAGATGCTGTAGACGCGAGGGGAATGAGGGCGTGTAAGTGGCCGCTGTTTCTTGGCCCAACTTTCGAAAGATGTAAAGGGCTATTTCCTTCTGAAGAAGGCTGAAAGCTGATTTCGGCTGGTAATGGTTGGACGTTTTGTTTAATCTCGTTAGGGCACTTGTCATTTATCAAAGTTTTCAAGTTTTTAAGATAGTTGCAAATTATGTAATATTTTTTAATTAAATTTTGATTAACTAAATTAAATATATCTGGAAGTTCAATCGAATAAGATACAAATTTTTTAATTCTATAAAAATTTAGAAAAAAGCGTAATGAGAATGTTTTTCATATATAAATAGCCACACTTGAGCAGAAAGAGCTTTCTATTCCAGAAATTTGTGAACATTTTAAATATAACAAACTTAAAAATATTTTCTTTATGCAAAGACGTACATTATCCTAATTGAAGTACTTTTTTTGTTTAACGGCATTTAAAAATTTAGATGAAATACGAATCTTTAATTTATTATAGCACAATCGAACTAAGAGAATGTACTTAAAGAGATGAAAAACATACTCCTCCATTAGGTACAATTTAAAGGTATTATTTTTCATTCTTCTCGTATAATTCGCAGTAATATGATTATTGTAGAATTTAAAACTTTGGGTAAAATAACGTTTCTCTAAATTATAGTGACTTCTGTAGAAAATGAATTTTTTTAATTAAGACATATTTAATACTAAATCAAAAAACTAAGTTCAAGGAAAAAAAATACATTTTCAAACCTTATTTATTTTTATATTTCAGTCATATCTAAATTACTCAGCAGTTTAAAATGAATAAAAATTCAAGCATAAAACCAATAGATATGTAGATTAAATAAAGTAAGTAACATTAATTCCTGCCGCTTATTACAGCTGCTCATACTTATGAAACAAAAGGTAAGTTAGATTAATCAGTGCGCACAGTGAGGTGAACACTACACGTTATATACACTTTCACTACTATGTACAGTGTCTCGGCGAGTCTTTACATAGTAAGGAAATGGCTGCACGGGATATATAAGTCAGAACTAAGACTAGATAAGAGATGTTGATTATCTTTTTATGAAAATTTTATTGTTTTTATGATGAGAATTTCACAATTTCATAATACGAGAAAATATTATTTACAAGAAACGCTTGTTCATAATTTTAAGTATAATTGTATTTAAATTATAGTCTTTTTTGCAAAAATTTAATATTTAATCTATAATTTCTAAAATTACGCTTTTTAAAAGCTCTATATACTTATCAAAAGTTAATCTTACCTAATAAATAAAAACTATTAAAATACAATGTCAGTCTCCTAAAACAAAGGCTAATTCTCATGCAAATATATCCGACAATTCCGTAAAGAACATAAACCTCCGCTCGCAAAAAAGTAGCAGCAACATTTTCATCCCCATACACATCACCAATCTTCCTCAGTAGAAAGAGTCCAGCCTACGTCTGACCAGTGTACACACAGATAAGAAATCCCGAGCAAACATCCATGCAGCCAGCCAAGCAGCCGGCTCTTATCGTCCTTAAACTCCTGTCAAGATCTTTCCAGTCCTCGCGCAAATACCCAGCGCACGCGCTCGTCCGCTTTTGAAAATTTAAAAGCCCGCGCGCGCGCGCGGAAGTCGAGTGGAAGAAGCGTCCGGTTGTCGATGAATTATAAAATCCGTCCAAACAGACGCCAGTCGATCCTTATCGGTACTTGGCCGGCCGATTCCTACCTGACCCCTCGACAATCCTATCTTGCTTGATCTTATCGCTTTTTCGGGACAAATATGGGATGAATGCCGCGCGGCGACTTTTGTATTTTGCGCGGACTGCGCGCTGTTCTATGAGTTGCCGAGGACGCGCGTACTTCGTTTTGTGGACGGCTGAAAGAGCTCTCTGAAGGGGATTTTAAAATATGGAAATGCGGAGGTCTTGCTGGGAGAAATGAAATCCTTTTTCTGGATTACGAGACACTCGTGGGTAAGGAGACACTTCGGTGGGAGAAAAGAATACATTTCTTCTTTTCGAGGGGCAATGAGATGTAAGAGTTATTTCACAATTGTTTTACGAGTGCAGGGCAAATATTGGGTGATGTGTGTCTGGTCGCGAGTTTGTACTATCTATTATGAAAAGTTTTACTTTATTTCGATGAAATTAAAATTGTGTACTGAAGAAACTTTTGATTCCTTACTAAGGAAATTTTGCGATGGTAAAGAAAGGACTTAGATAATTGGTACATATTATTTTTTGAAAATGTTTTAATGTGTGTATGCGTATGTGCTTATGATGTATGCACGCGCATGTGATATGACCAAATTTTACGTCCAGTGAAACTTTTAAATGAGTGTATCTCATACACTAAAAGTTTTCAGATATATCAGACTTGGTCTAACTTAGTTCTAAAACTAATAGAAAAGTTCATTGAAAAATGCATGTCTTAAACAATTTTAAGAATTAAAATAAAAATGTTTTAAAATTTCTGTGAGAATGTGCGTTTAAAAAGTATATATACATTTTACGATCTAATATTAAGATATTCATAACGAATTCCTCTTTGAGAAAGGATTCTGCTAAAGTAAGTAGCTCACATTTGTTTGTTTTATTATTCCTTTGATTATTTCTAAACTAGACTTAGTTTTCATACCATCTACGTTTACTCATACACATACATTCCCTTACTAATGCTTACACACGTGGCTTATTATATCCAAACTTGCCTCAGCACAAACAATAACAAAGAAATCCATCTTTATCTATTTATCCGCCTTCCCCATCAACCAGTAAGACACACCAACTATAATACACCGACGTTAGCTTATGTCATGTTACTCCCCGCCTCTCACACCCACAGCCGCAGCGACCGTCACGCATTAACATAATGCTAATTATCTTGCCAGCTCATTAGCGCCGGCAAACTGTCCAAGGAAACTCGTCTCTAGAAGCCGGCCTTTATGTGTATACCTCGCTGGCTCCGGCCCCGAGATAAGGCAAGGAACCTCTAAGAGCGCGCGATATTTGCGACTCGCGCGCGCACGACTCTCCTATATACACACAGAGCTCTTATACGTACACTGGATTTCCGCGGATAAGTCACGAGTGTTTGGATAGGAGCCCGAGAGTTAGAGACGACAGCACTGGCTTATAATAGGCTGCGGTGCTTTTTGCGCGCTCGGCCGGACGATCGCCGAGACTTTCGGAAGAGAATATTGCAAGCGGGATGGATTATTGACGCTTTCGGAAATATTATGTCGGGGGTATAGAAATGAGGGAAATTATGAGTTTTACGATGCCCGGCCGTTCGGCTAAGGATGGAATGCCGTTGGTCCGCGGGGAGAGCGGTTTTATCTTTGCGCGGAGCTGGGTTTTAAGCTAGGAATCGTGATGTCCGCGTGGCTGGTAAAAATAAATAAAATAATAAATTTTTTTCTGCGTTTTTGTGGGTAATTTTTGCGCGGAGAAAGTAAAAGTCGGGTTTGAAAGTTAATTGGGAAATTTATGCCATTATGGGCAGTGTTCTTTGAATATTGGTTGAGAATGATTTTTTATTTTAGAAGATATTATTGTATTAGATTAACCTAAATTTATAAATATATAAATATTTATCTATAAATCAATGCTTTTAAAGTTACTTACAAATATTTTATAAATATTCTTTATCATAGTAAAATCAAGCCTTTATTAATATTTATTTTATTAATAGAAATTTAATTTGTTTCTTTTTATAGCTAGGAGTGAATGCAAAAATAATCATAAAGAATTATATATAAAAATACAATAGTGAAGAAAAAATAATTTTTTCTAAAAACCACGTTCAAGTCGTTTACATCACGTATATAATTAAATATATTTCTTTACATGTGTGTAAAGAATATGTAAATATTATTTTTTAACTTAATCTGTACCTAACAATTTACGTAGGCATTTTCTCAATGACCATGCCATATAAGTAAATAAGTATTTATTTAATTGTAGTAATTATTAGCCGGTCTTAAAATTTATACAAGCACGCACTGAGGCGGTATTTACAAAATATTTCTCTAAAGAGATGAGCATTTTTGCCAACGGCTTTAAATATTTTTAAAGTTATTTTTTGTCTCCAAGTCTTAAAAAATTATTTTACCTCGAAACTTTCAAACGCTTTTCATAATAAAAGTCTACATAAATAAATTTAATTCCACTATTTACATTCGTAAGTAAGAAATATAATCACATATAAATCTCACTCATACAAAAACTTTTTCAGCATCTGACGTAAATCGACTTAATACCGCTCCACAGCCCCAATTAACCACAACCAACCCCCCAATAAACATCAAAAATCGAATCCAATCCAAACCTCTGATTTACGCCCTTCTTAAACATCCGTCTTACAATCCCCATTCATAAAGAGAATCCCGATTATCAGTCCGCTCGCTTGCGATGATTTTTTATAGCCGCAGACGAAGGGAACGGAATAAGGAATACATTATTCGAGCGCGTGCCGCGGCGCGTTATTACGAGACAAGAGAGAGAGAGGATTTCTTTTTATAGAGAGGAGAGGCTGCGCGTATGCAAAAAGTTGAACCGGCGCCCCCGCCGCGTAATAACCGTAAAGTAGTCGATCTGCCACCTACGCTTCTCCCTCGTGGTTATATATATACGTATATATGTATAAAAGGGCGGTAGGGGGGTGGCAAGAGGGAGTGCCGAAGTCCCTCGGAAAAATCATGGCTTTGCGCGTCGAATCGCGTATGCATATAAAACGGAATGACTTCACTTAATACCGGCGCATTTCTTTTCTCATGCAAATTTTACCGCGGCAAGCGGGCGCGCGATGCTGCGGAAAAGTGCGCGCCGTGTAATTGACACCGGTATTAACGGCCGCGCGACCGAGCCTCTTGCGTTCTTTTTTTTTTCTCCGAGGTAGTTGGTTGTGGAGGTAGGAGAATGTGTTTTTTATTGCTGCTTAGAGGTGTGGTTTGGAATTGTAATTATTATAAGAAGATATTTGCAGAAGTATTTTTTGTTTTTTATTGTTTTTATTGTTATTTTAAATTGATCGATGAAGTCTTTATTTACTCAGTTAGGCACCGTCATTAGTATCAGAGTAAATTAGCTAAGCCTTCCCTTTCAAATTTTGCTTAAATATCATAGCAATGTTTTTTTTAGGATCTAAATATTTAAAAGAGTTACATTTTACAGACCTGTTTATAAAAAACAAGTTGTATTTATTATATAAGAATATTATTTTTAGCGCTCATCTCATAATTAATTATAAAATAGATTTATTTGGTTATGGATTTATTCTTACTCATTAACTTACAAAATAAAATAAAATAAAATGGCAAACTTTTAGTTTTTTATAAGCTACTTCAATGCATATGGAATTTGTGTGACACCTCTATAGATTTGTTATGTTGGAAAAGCTCTCACTTTATATTTAAAATACGCTTTACATTTAAATACGCTGAACTACTTTAAACAATACACACCAATTTTAGACAAAAACTAAAAAATAATCTGATGTCACTCGACAATCACGGAAAACGCTCCGCACACCGCAACAACAATTCCTCACCCATAATTGCCCGCCAAAACCCACCGCTTAAACCCCCTCAACCATCCCTCTCGACTCGTGTAAATACGATCTCACCGTGTCCAGCTCGCACTCGCACCCGCAGACTGGATGTCAATGTTATCGTTGATAAATCGACGAAATAATAATAGCCATCACCTCTCGCCTACACCTCCACGCACCAACCCCCCACGCTCCCAACCCACCAATATATATATCTGGAAATTCCGCGGCCGACCGATAAGCGAGTCGAGCGCGAAATAATGCATTAATAATCAGAGCGCTACTTGGGCCCGGCGAATGATCAATCGCGAATTGAATGCGGATCGGCGCTGCCGAAAAATCTCAAAATAAGCATTGCCCCCGTCCCCCCGTTCGATCCTCGGCGCACGCAGCTCGGCCGGAAAACCAGCTCCGGTCCACCAATATGCGGCTAATTTGCACAACAAATAAAGCTTATTCTCCGGATTTGCATGTGTTTGAACTGCACGGTGTAATTGGCTGGTACTGGGCTCGCTCGCTCGCCGGGCCGCTCTTATCCGTTCCCGGAAATGTATTCACCCTCGCGCCACCCCCGCCCCCGCGTTTGCAAGCCCGGCCGGTTTGACGTGCTCGACGAATTTCGCAATATCGGCTTTCGACGCTTGGCAGGCCGGTGCGCAGGCAGGCTCCACCCCCGCTTTTCCAGAGAGAGAGAGAGCGGGGTGCGGATTTTATATAGATGCGCGCCGGCGGTGCCGATCGCTGTGACAAAAACTCTCCCAAGTTGCGGCGATATTCTTAGGAATAAAAAGAGTTTTGCGGCGGCCGAGGGTTATGGGCTTTGTCCGCGAAAGAAAATTCGTGACTTTCTTTTCTGCTGGATTTTTCTCTCTGTCTCTGGCTTTTCTCTTTGCTGCACGACGGGCAAATGGAATTTTCTAGCTTAATATTGGACCTGCGGGGGTGGCTGACTGTGTATCTGGTCTTGGTCGTTTTTCTTTTCTTTATTGGTTGGACGGAGGGATTAATTAGGGGAGAAGATAGAGGAATGTCGGTGAGCTGGTCACTTGTGTTTGTTACGCTTAGTTTTGTTTTTCGATTAGATTTATAATAAACTGATTAATTTGATAATGGGGTAGTTTAATAAAATAATAGTCTTTAAGCTTTATCATTCATTTGAAGTCTTAAAATATTGAACTAATCTAAATTTTAAAATTTTAATACCTATACGAGTAGGTCTTATATTTTTTCTTTTATTTTGATAAAAATTGTTTAACTAAGCCTTTGATTCCTTGGAATTTATTTTTAAAACATTAGTGTACAAGACTTGAAGTAAAATAAGGACAAGTACTTTCGCAATAGTATTAGATAATTGAAGGTTGATATAAATTTCTCAAAAATAGTAAGCAAAATTATTTGTTTGAACAAATTAATTATTATTCAGTATGTAATAGTAACTTTGTTCGACGTTTTATTATGAAACGTTTGCAAAACAGCCAAACTATAATTCGAAGAGGAAATTAACAGAATTGATTAATATTATTGAAAAAACGTAAACATAACCATGCGTATATAAACAGAAAAATTAAGTAGCTTGTCCTATTTACGATTTATTAGGTTCTAACTAAAATCTAATTAAGAGCCAGGTAACAACTACACTTATACTGGCAATTAGACAACCTAGTTAGACCCAGATTAGTGCTGATTTAATTTTTTTTTTTAGTGTAATTAGCATTTTAATTAGCTTTCTTTAAAAATATTCACTATTCCAAGTTTTAGAAAAAGTGTCACACATAATTTTTTATTCGACTTATCAAATATAATTGATTCCTATGATCGACAAGCGCACAATACATCAGCCGAATTAACTTTTCCAAGCCGCACTTGTCACGTTATAAAGTCAGATAATCAATTTCGCATCCCACTAGCAGCAAAGAAAGAAAAAACTATTAATAAATTTCTCAGCCCCGTAAAATCCATAAAGCCTTCTCTGGGCGCTCGCAATTCAGTAGTATGACTCGGAAAGCCAGGCGAAAAAGGGACCCGCGCGCGCCAATCAAAAACTCCTGAATGGGAAAGGCAAACTTAAACAACGAAGGAGAGAGAGAGAGAGAGAGGGCCAGAACTCGAGGATTATTGCAAGTCACACGATTATAACATCAAAGAATTTCGTCCTTTGTTGGGCTACAGAGAGGCGAACGCCGGGCGCGAAAGTTATTACCCCGCGCTCTCTCCCGGTTAAAACTTTCCCTCCTTCGGCCCCCTGAATCTAAAACGAAAACGGCATTCCATTTCCAGCCATCCATCTATCCATCCGTCCTCCTCCTCCCACACACACCCCCCTATCCAATGTATCTATACACACACACGCGCGCGCGCGAAAATCAAAACGCCGGCGTTATATCGTTTCGGGATCTAGCTCGCTCGCGCGATTCGCGGTCGTTTACCCAGTGACTTGCACTCCATTGTGCATCTCTTTCTCTCTCGCTCTCGATTGCCCCTTCGCTCTTTTTTTTTCTCTCGCTCGCTCGCTCGCCTTTTTTTAAATCCACAACACACACAGAGAGCGATTTAGCCCTGTATATATATCGCCGCTGCTGCTGCTGCTGCTGTTGAATTTCGAATCGGCGTATACGTGTAAAACTGTGGAGTCACCAGTCGTTCATATGTTAGCCGCCGCAGCCGAGCGTATGCCGGCTTGAAGGGAGGAAAAGGGCGGACTGATGCTGCTGCTGCTGCTGCTGCTCTCGGCTGTATAGCTACCCCGCGCGCTGGACTTTTTTTTTTTCATGCTCGTTGAGAGAGAGTCGAGGCTTGGATTATGCATTTCGAATTATGTACGGTAAACAGAGAGAAAAAACGCGACGAGTTTCTATTATGGAGTGATTTAGTGCCGGAATCGAGGACAAGGACCGATGGATAGTCGGGAGAGACTGCTTTCTTTATTTTCGCAGGGGGGAAGATTGAGAGTGAGGTGTTTTTTTTCAGTGCTGGCAGTCTAACTGCCGAGGGAGATTGTTAAAAGGTAATTATATATTGTTTTAGTGGGACTTAGTAATTGGTCTGGGGTAATTTGCGTTTACCGTTGTTTTATGAAATAAAAGCTATTGGCTTTGCTCGAGGTTCTTTGCGCGCTGGGGATTTTTTTTTGTTAGAGCGACTATTTGAATATTTTCCTTGAGGATTTTGCATGAAATTATTTTCATTGAAAGGTGAGGTTGTATGCAAAAATAAATAAATAGAAATATTGCAGATTAGAGGGATAAAAAATGAATATTCCGTCTGAAGCGGTATGAAGTACTTTTACTTATAAATTATTTATAACATACCGAAGCATTTTATTACACAGCTTGTGACATAATATGTCCGATAATCCAAGCAAACGTATTCCTGAATGGCAGATTTAAACCCATAAATCATCCATTAATTTCAAAATAATAATTCAAAAACCAAAAAAAATTGTTAAGATGAGTTTACTCATTACGACTTAATAAACCGTCTTTTGACAAGTCAATCGCACAAACACTAGACCATCCCACCACTTACCAATCAAAACTTCGAAAACCAAATAAATCAGCCGACAGCAGCACTGCCTCAGCGCTCCCGGCTATACGAAAAGTCAAAAAATCGTCGCTCGCATAATGCAATAAATAATGGCTGGCAAAAAGCGGGCCGCAATGCCAGGTTTATACGACGGTAATAAATGGAATTCCTCGACTATGAGTAGGTGCACCTACATCGCTCGAGCCGCAGCGCAGAAGCACATGGAAAACGAGGAGAGAAAAACGATCGGGCGATAAATCACATGCGCGTTTTCTCGGGCGCTGTCACCCGCGCCCGCGCGATGCTGGTTATATTCGCGGAGATAAAGACAAAGACGTTAGGAGAACGTGTAAGTTTTGCGGCTGGGTAAACGGAAAATGCTGGAATCGGCGCTGGGAAAGAAAAGTTTGGTTGAGGGAGTTGCGGAGGTGAGTTGGTGGGTATTGAGTGTTTTGAAAATTGCGCTGGTTGTTATGTTTTTAAGTGCGCCGGAGCGTACCTTTCGCGTCCTGTTTTCCCGCGATTTTTACGATGTAGGGCTGTGTAATTTGGATTGATACTGTTGCAATCTGTGTGTTTGGCTTGCAGCATTGACGGAAAGTCAAGATTTATTGGAATAAAGTTGTTAAGTTTTCATGCGGACTGAACAATTTTATAATCATTCTTATAATGAAAATTACTACGTTTGAGTAAGAAAAAACTCTAGATTTAAAATACCAAAATTATTACGTTATGTACAAAAACGATAAAAATATTTTAAAATTTGTTTTATTACAAAAACAAGATAAAGAACAGCTTTATTATTAAATGCAATAGAGCTTTACAACATAAACCTCACTATACTTCCGAAAACGAAAAAACCAAAATTATCGAGCACCAAACTATCAACCCCAAACAAACCTCGTAAATTTCACTATACCCACCAAATCTCCCCAAAATTTCACCGCCAAACGAATAACAGAATTGAGGCCAGTAAGCCGAGCGTCGCACATGCGATAGCAACAGCCCGCGATTCGTCGCGTTCAAATTCGCCTTCTCTGCTGGCTAGGCTCTCTCGATCAATATGTAAATGCTTCCGACACTAATTATACGAAAGCTGCTGGCCGTCTTTGATCTCTCGTCGCCGAGATTCACGTGAATCTCTTTCGTTCGCTCTCTCTCTCTGATGCGAACGCTGGACGGTGGCTGCTGGGATATGTATTAGAGGTGGTGTGCACGGCTCCGGAATTCGAATGCGACTGCTGTTTCTGACTTTGTGGGGCCTAGTTTTGAAGTTACTTTTGTACGCGATGAAAATTTCTGGATTGGAAATTGACGATTAAAAAAAGGAAAATATATTCGATTTTGTGTTTACTAAAGTTTAAGTATTTTGTTCTGTTTAGTCCAAGAATTATTTATCTAAATTTGTAATAAATATGTTCAACATTAATTAATAGCTAACAAGTTTAAAAAAAAAAAATTTGTCACAGTTTAAAAATAGCAAAATATAAAATGTTTTTATTTCATAAACAAATATTAATTGAAAAGAATTTACGATGCAAGATCTAAATTTATATATTAAGAAGAAATAATTAGTATTTAAAATCACTGACAAATTAGATGGATTCAACAAAAATGTCAATTTTTGTCAAAAAATAGTGTGCAAAAAATACGATAAATTTTATTAGAATCTATTCAATTTCAGAAAATGTTAAATCCTTCAATAAAGTTTTTATTAATTCAAGGCAATGAAAGAAAAAAATATAAACATCGAACTCATCCAACACCTTCCATAACACAAAACTTTCCCATTTTATTCCAACTTAACAGCCACCTCTTCCACACGCCATCTCCGAAAAAAAAGTAAGCCCAACCGAGGGTGAAAACACTAGGCTCCAACGCATACATATCCGTAATCGAAATCAATAAAAATATCGTAAGGTCCAGCTTTCCGTTATGACGGACGAGGAGAGCGCAGCCGTCTCGGGGGCACGATCTATCCTCCCGAATGAAGTAGAAGAGCGGCCGATAGCGGCCAGAGAGGCCCGCGGCTATCCTTCAACTGCGAACTTCCGCTCCCACGGGAGCCAGCTCGTACATTCGGCTCTATCAAAATAAATGTGTAAATAAGCGCGGATGAATGTGAGTTTCTTGAGATCGGCTTCGAGTGCGGTGCGGTTTATCTTTCAGATAAAGTGGAGATATCGTGGAGAGCGGATAGATTTCGTTTGTAATTTAGTGTGCTATTTCTTTTTTATCGTGGAAATATGAGGATTATTTTTTGCGCGAGAGTGGGGATGGGATTTTATGAATGATTGTACGTTTTTGGATGGGATTATGATTTTGTGTATCGTTATTCATTGATTATCAAATGATTGTTAAATGGTTGTAGTGAATTGTATGTTCTTGAAAGCAAAGTAAATAATATGAGTATATAATCATTTTTCTTATTATTTATTGTTCCATAAATTTTAATTGAGTTAAATATTTATATAAAATATAGATAAAGAATAAAATTACTTAGATAGTTCAAAACAGTATGATTTTTTTGTACTTACCCTTAATTTATTGAACTTATCAACTTATTTCTAAATTATTATATTTCACTCGTAAGATTCAAGCTTTTCGAATAAATATTTAAGTTAAAACATTCTTAAAACATATTAAAATACTATTTTTATAGAAAATCTCTAATTTTAGAAACTAAAAAAAGATACAAAAACAATCTAAAAACACATAACAAAAACACTGCAATCTTTAGATCGTACCAAGTCAGACAGAGAACCGATCATCCATCGAGCGGCATGTTAGGGTTAGCCGAGTGACGCTGCGCGCTTTGGCTGCTGTCGAGCTTTCGGTCGCTTTGTGTATATACCGCGGCGTCCGAATTGCATCGAACCCAATGTGGCCTTCAGGGCTCCCTTTGATGTGCAGCCGTGTCTACGCGGGTCCTAAAGGGTCGAGCGACACCGAGACAACCCAGAGTCCAGAGATTCGAGCGATCATCGTCTTTTCTGTAGGCGCCCACTGAAATTCTCAGTTCGATGGAAATTTTCACAGCTGACGTGTTTTGATGTCTTTGAGGAATGTCGGACTTTTGTTGGTCCTGTAGCAGTGTAAGAAAAAGCTTTGTGATAATGCTGCACTAAAACTTGTAAATGATTTATTATTTTTTTGTACTATTTTTATTTTTTACTAATGTTAAAATTCATCAAATTATTGAGAATTCAGTTATCCCTTACAACTTATAATCCAAATTTTCCAAAAACATCACTAGCACAACTTCAAAGCCTTAACCCTCAAAGTACCCAAATTTAATTATCATCGTCCGTCCGGATCTAAAAAGCTAAAACGTCAAGTCAGCCCGCAAGCTCCGCGAATACTTATAATGCAATCCCAACAAAGCTGTCCCATCCTGAAGCGGCCACTAAAACTTAAGCTCCCAGTGTCCCGCTCGTTACTTTATTTAGATAAGGAATCTCCGAAGTCTGGAGTTTTGCTCACCTTCCTGGCTTGAAAAGCCAGTAAATTGATCGCGAATGCAGCCCGCCGAGCTGTAACTTGCGTTCAACTTATCGCGAGGAGGTCCTCCGCCTGAAAACAAAGAGCTCTCTTCCTCTCTCCACTGCCAAGGTAGTCGAGCTAAAGATATCCAAGGCGATTCAAAAGCTCCTTGTATTATAGGCCAGAGAGGGCTGAGCGAACAGAAAACCCTTTTCCGGGCGCGCAGTTCGTACGGAACAATTACATTTTAATTAATATTTCCTACGAAAGTGAGAGAGAGAGGAGGAAAAGAGCCCGCCCGGCATCGAATTTATGATCGTTTTATCCATTATTACCCGAGCGGCGAACTGAGGGGTGGGGGTGGAGAGAGAATCTTAGGCGAAATCCCATAACTTTGCGCTCCTTTTACGACTTTATACAGTAATATCTCGCGCTTCTTGGGCTTTGTTTCCACTCCTTTCGCGAGAAAGAGAGAGAGAGAGAGATGCTGGGCCGGGGCTGCTCTAATTATTGTTATTTGATTCGCTGCGAGAGGTCGCACTCGATTCGCTCGAGCTGGGTTAAATGCTCTTTTTACGAGGATGGAAGAGCTGCGCTAAAAGCATTTTTGCGGTGTTTCGACTGCTTTTTATAAGCTCGTTATTGTTTTGATTTGATTTATTTCTACCCTGATTTTTAATACTGCTCTAATACTGGTACGGTGATTAAATGAAATAATAAAAAAGAATTAAAATTTTTTGCGGTGATCTGTATTAGAGTTTACTTATAAAAATATTTAATAGACTTTAATTTTTTGTTGATCTAATAAAATTAAATAGTACTTCTATTGAAATATTAAATTTATGCAGTGTGTGTGAGTGAATTCAGTGGACCAAATTCTCTAAATGCCAGCAAAGCTGAATTGACAAATTGTAGCACATAAAGAAAGTCGATAAGCTCTTGACAGTCAGTCGTCATTGTTGAAGTTAAAAGTTTTATTGAAAATAAGTCTTAGGTACACAGTATACGTAAGGCCCTCAAAAAGCTCTATGAATTAAAATTTTATTTGCTATACATTTTTATAATATGTAACATATTAATACTTGATTAAACTACTTTAGTAGTTATCTTAGTCATATTAGTTTGTGTAACTTAAATCGTCTGATATTAATCTATTAAACTGCTAATAGTGACAAAACATCAATGTTAAAGTATCGGCGTACTTTATCTACTTATTTCTTTCATTGGCCATTTTTAGATACAATTTTTAATATATAGTTTTTATTTTTTAAGTAATTCTACATCACGAAAATTGTAAGATAAAATCTAATAAATATAAAAATGTTTATCAATCTCCAACAAACCAAAATGTTTAGTTTTATTTTTAAAATTTAATAATATTTTATCTGATTTAGAACTATGTTTTTCAAATATTCATGTGACGAAACTTATTTAAAATTGTTCTATTATCTAAAATATAAAAGTTATATATTATAAACGAAATAGAAATGTAAATATAGTTATTTTTATTTTATTATTTATATTAAAAAATATAAATAAAATTTCTTCTAAATCACGATAAAAAATATTAAAAATTATTCTTTTGCGCAGTCAATTTTTACATCACCATAGTATTTACAGAAAAACTCACTTTTTACATTTGAAAGGTAAGCTATATAATAATTAAAATTGTTAGATAATAAAAACTTAAAAAGAGTTATGACTTTTATATAACTCTATATTATATAAATTCTACACTTTGATACCAATAAACTTTCAAGACAACCTACTTATTAAATTACTATTAACACTATATACACGTACGCTCAGTACTATACACAAGAATATTTTTACCTCTCCCAAAACCCTCCGCTCATACCCGACAACACAAGAAACAACCCTCCCCCCTCTTCCATACCACGTCTTGCATACACACATCTTCTTAGAGAAACTCGGCATTCCCAGAGGGATGCCAGCTGGAAGCCGAACGACAACAGCAGTCCTGGAATTTCGCGAGCAAGCCCCGGGCTATATAACCGAGGCGCGCTCCTCCTGTCGCTTAGTCTAAAAGTCCTCGGCGATGTCGTGGCGAGCAGCCCGGGGGGCATCGCGTGGTCAGGGGATTCCCCGCTTTCTTTGGCCCACCGGCCCGCCGCAACTTCTCCAGCTTGCTGTGTCTATGCATGCGAGAATGTCTTTGAATGTTGCGGGTGCCTCTCTGTCTTTGGGCGCTGCGTCTTCTTGGCTTATGTGCGCGTGCTTACGCAAGTGCCGAGCAAGTGTTTCGGAGCTCTAGGATTTCTCTCTCAGGGTCAAGGACCGCTTTTGCTTTCTTCCCCTCTCTGTGCTCACCTGGCGGGCTGGAAAGGTTTTTTAGGCTGGTTTGATGTTGGCGTGAATTTTGGGGTGTGTGTGAAGAGTGAAAATTAAATTAACTAAATAATTAATTGAATAGTTTATTTAACAAGTTAAACGAATGTTATCTCTTTACAAAATGTAGAAAATAAGTATAGTAATAGAAAAAATGCTAAAGTAAATAAATAATATTTTCTTAATAAATGTAAGTCAGATCCAAATTTTAAAAGAAGATTAATATAATTTTACATGTTTTATGCATTTAATTTTATTGTGCGATTCATGAATTATTACAGTTTTCAGGTTAAAAAATAATACAAAAGCAGAATTTTATAATAAAATTAGAAACAATTTTATTTTATAGAAATTGTTATTTAATTTTTATCAAAAAGACAAATTTTAATAAGGTTATTATTTTTATTTTTAACTTAAAACTAAAAAAATTCAAGTAGATATTCATAAGTATTTATTTTATAATAATACTATTCAAATCGCTTCAACTTTCGCCGAAGATTTTTTTACAAGAGAAAACATTATATAAAAGAACATTATTTATAAAAGCTAGTCAAAGAGCTTATTAATATTAAAGTTTAGACTTTTTATAGTATTTTTATTTCGATATTGCCCGATACCATCTATAAATACATCCTGATCTATTTTGCATCAGGAAATAACCTTAAAAAACTAGAGTTTACACAAGACTATTTTATTTTTATTACCATTATTTAAAAATACCTCATCCTAAAATATTCCTCGATCGAATAGCCCATATAAAACCGAAAAATACACCCTCCACCAACAAAAAAAAAATCATCAGCAAACATTTACACTGTCACCATCTAAACCCTCTCGACAATCCCAAATCCCGTCCTCTCTCTCTCTCCAACCTCCCGCATCTCCAACTCACACACGCACCCAGAAAATAGCGAAATCCGAAGGGGTGGCCGCGTATACACACCCGCACACCGAGCGACGGATGAGAGAGAGAGAGAGAGAGCCGCGCGATATTGTTGACAGGCGTCTCACGAAGTCATTCGAGTTTTGGCACGGATAGCGCTTGCGCGCGATGACGGGCACTTTTTCCCTGCTTTCTCTCTCTCGCTCGCGAGTGATAAATGGCCCAGAAGCTAGTCGTGCAACCCCGGGGCTATACGTCCGATTCGCGAGAGGAGGAAAGGGGGGAGAAAGAGAGAGCTTGACAAGGACTTTGCGCCGAGGGGTGGCGTGCGCCACGGTGGCTGAAGACACCGCGGCGCTCTGATTGATACGCGCCTCTGAGCTACTCTCTGCGGTTCGAGGAGATGTGGCAGTTTTCTGGATTTTCTTATTGGGTTTTTTTCTGGATTTTTGGGTTGGTTTCGTATTTTATTGTTTTGTATAGTTGAGTTTTTTTGGATTGTGATTTCAGATCGCTATTTGATGTGTTGTGATGCTTTGCATTAGATATTAAATGTTAGACTTCTCGGTTTATGATTCGAATTTGAAGGAGTACAAAAATTAGATCTTATTTTATTTTTATAATATTTTATATTCGTCTATATTTATTTATTTGCATAAAAGAAGAAATAATAAGACCAAAAACTTTTACTTTGTAGAAATTCCTTTATTTACCGATTATAAATAACGTCATTTATCTCGAGTATATCAGAGCGTAATATTCCGCTTTTAAAGTCCCATAAAAATGAAATAATTCCCTATTCTGCATGGGAGAAGAAAAAGAACGGCCGTGCGGCGCGCGCTGAAAGAGAAATATATATCGCGGGCAAAACGAATCCGAAACCGAGACGAATTTATTCATGAAGCGAGCCAAGAGTGTAAATGCAAGATTGGCAATACATACGAAATCTCCCGGAGTTTCCAGTAAAAAGGGGTGAATATATTACCGCTAGCCCTTTCCTTTTATAATTAACCGCTTTGAACTCGACCTAGAATACTACCATCGCGAGATGCAATATCAAGTGGCATCATATTTGAATCTCAACTCAACTTTCCAAAAATATGGAAACTACATCATACGCAAATGAATAGCCAAATGATTTTAAAAGATCCTTTTCATGCAACTAATATATCAAATTGCTAATTCCAACATTATTTCAACATAAAAAATAACATAAATAAAATTTAAATTATGAAACGATATTGCCATAGCGTAAGATAAAATTATAAAACTAGTTTATAAAAACGCTTACTAACATTCAAACAAATCATTCAATCCACTCCAACTGTTTCCGCCTCTCAGAAATCCTACCTCCCACACCCCTAACAAACGCAACTTTTAATTCATCACCCATAGCTCTCCAACTCGCGCACACCTCCTCGAAAAAACAAGCCCCTGCTATATCCGCTCTTTAACCACGCTAATGAATTGATCAAGCGCTCCAGCCGCGGGGTTCAAAGGGTCATCCGGAAATTGGCAAAAGCGACTCTCGCATCCTACTCCCCTATCACGCCGAAGCGAAAGGGTTCGGCCAATAATACCAGCACCTCGACACGATGATACGCGCGTCCCTCTGCTTCCTAATATTTGCGAGAGCCAGCCGAGCAATCCGAGAGCCGCGGCGGATGATTAATGACTGGCTCCTTGGCCTTTTTTGTTAATTAGTCGATTGGGAAACGCCCGCTATGATATGCAGATTTCGCAGCGGCGATACGCGCGTCGCGCGAGGCTTTTAATACCGAGCGGGGAAATAATACCACTTGGTATAGGAGGTTGCTTCTATGCTTGCAAGCGCATTGGGTATGAGGGGTGCGTGTTTGATGCGATGGGTGAGTTATGGGGCTCTTGAGATGGGGCTTGAGGTTGGTTTTAGGTTGTGAGGGAGGGGTTTTTTTGAGGATGTGGCCTGGTTTTGTTAATGGTTGAAGAATGGTACTGATCGGCCTACATGGTTTTGTTGTACTTAAAAGACATTTTAATTCGTATATAGTAGATATAGAAGATAGATTTTTAATCTTGCATGTTAGGTTATATTGTATTATAATCAAAAGATCTTAAAGTTATATATAAATCTACCTTGCGGATTCCTTTAAAAAACTTTTTTTCTTTATATTATATCTTCACTAAAAACTTTTTGAAATCTTTTATCACTTTTTTATATTTTGAAAATTGTGTTAGTCACAAATATGTGTATTAGCAGGAAAACTTATTTACAAAATAATATTTACTAGAAATGTTTAAAATTATTTTTGAAAATACCACCTTCAAAAATATCTATTCATCTACAGTAAAATATTCCGTTATTTTCACAATACTTTTTCGGCATACCAGATACCTTACTAAAAAAAACTAGTCTAAATTAATTATTCAAGTCAAAAATGCCCTCGGCTCAAGTATGCACCCACGAACCACACCATCCCCAGTATAAAAGCATCACCCAACCAAGCAAGAAATAATTGGATTATCAGCAGCGGAAAAGCGAACTTCTGACACACATATTTTAATTTTCCTCACACACACACACACACACACACCCACAAAGCAGAGACGAGATAATAAAAAGTCGACGCGAGACATATGAAGTCGCACGACAAAGCTAGAGTTGCGCGCATGTTCGCGAATAAATCGGAGCGCGCGAGGCTGGAGGACGTCTGCCGCATGTTCGCGCATACGTTTTGCGAATGCCGTTCCGCAATTTGCGCAAACGCATCGCACGGACGCGCGCCGAGTGTACTTTTATCGCGAGCATTCCACACTTGACGCCTGCATATCTTCATTTAATTTGTTCGCTCTGCTCTGCGCCGCTGCTCTTCGCGTGTTTTTACTTTCATCTTGCTCCGTGTGTGGCGGCTGGGTTTCGCGCGATTTTATTTGTGGAGTGCGCTTTGTTATTTTCTTTTTTTTGGGAAATTGTTTTGGTATGAATTGAAAGAATCTTTTGTAGAAAATTTATTAGGGGATAGAAAAAAGTCATTTGAAAGAGGTTGTTATAGTTACAGTTTAATTTACCCGAATTCATTAATAGGAATTTCGAAATCTAAGTTGCACCTGTCAACAGCATATCACAACTTTTTTTCACATCAATTATCAAATACCGATATTATTTCGAAACTTAATGAAAACTGATTTATCATAATAACTTTCAAGCGCGATAAGCTCATAAATAGTCCCTCACAATTTCGCCTGACGAAATCGCCCTTTCTAAACTAGTCAATCATATCCCAGATGCACCACCCGACTTATTTCGATGACTGATCACGTCTAAACGTGAAATCTCTTTCCTTCTTTCCAAAACAAGCCTCATTAGGCGTCAACTTTTCCAAAAAAAAACACCAAGCACCGGAAAACTCATAGCGCTGCCCGAGAAACACGTAGCTATGCCAGCAACGCGTGTTGCTGTCACTTTTCTCTCGTCGCAGAGCCGATTCGTCTGGGGAGCATGATTGATTTTTTTTTATTCTTTAGGTCCACACGTGGTGTGTGTAGCATAGTGCCGAGATGCGCGCCAGTCGGGTCGGTGTGCGACTGATTTGTCTTCTTTTTTTTCTTCTCGCTTTCCTGCTTTTTTTTTATCAATACATCATTTCTGTCAGTGTTCCTTTTTTTGAGATTGGAAAGAGCCGTGTCGTTATTTAATTTGGAGATATGAAGGAAATCTGTTACAAGTTGATGGAGTTTTAGTTGTTTCAATCTAATGTTATTTCTTATTTTGTAAGTTTATAAACTTTAAGTTGTATGCATTGTCACAAAGAATATAAAATCATAGTATTTATTTGACTTTGATAATTAATGAGATAATTAGTATAATTGTATGTTTCTTAAACCTCTTAAAGTCAAAATCAGCTATTATATCGAATTTAATCCACCAACCAAAGGAAATAATCCAGAATCACAATCTCAATCAGCATCTCGAATTCGAAAACCCACGACAAAGTACCTAATTAGCAGGATTAATTAGCATCTTTCCCGAATAAAGCCATCACTCTTTCCTCGCCAAAGTACCAACCACAAGCCAAATCCAGAGCAAAAATATTCCGCCTTCCTCGTTCCCGCTATTATAGTAATTTTCGTCCGAAAAAACGCCGGCCCATTGCCCAGTTCGCCAACTCTCCGGCCCAGATGCTCCTCCTTTCCCGGAATAAAACCTCGTATTTCGATCCGAAATAGTTAATCGTAATTACCTCCGTGCGTTTAAAAGCCAGCGCGCTCACGAATTCGCGGCCCGCCGCCATACATATGTATATAAACGCAAGATCGGCCCGCACTTTTGCGCATACTGCCCAACCGCTCGGCCCGAAAAGGCAAGAAAAAAAGAAGAAATTACAGCGCGTCGACGGGTCCCAGAGCTGTCCGATGATTTATCGTTCCTAGCGTCCGGAGAAGAGCCGGCGCATTATACTTGAGGGGCCCGAGAGCGTTCGGAAAGCGCTTAAACGCGAGCGAGCGAGCGAGCGCTCGGGACGGAAATATAATAAAATGCAAGAAAGAGAGCGTGGCGGCCGGAGAGTCCGCAATTTCGGCGGGGCGATTACCGAAAATCGTCTAATACACCTCGCGGCTAATGATTTCTCATTACAAGCTATAAATCTCGCTGGGCGCATGCGCCCCGAACGATGCTTTTGCCCTCGGGACTTTTGGCCCCGTGATGCCTGTGAGGGATTTTTTGATGGCTGCGTGGCATCGATTGTTTCTGTATAAAGAGACGTGAGGGCTTGGGGGAAACGATTAGGAGGAAGGCTGAGAGATTAGGCTGATAGGGATCCGAGAATGGGGAGATGGTGTTGAGATAGGGAAGTGCAAGAGTGAGGAAAGAACGGGAAGAGTGACGTTCTTTGTTTGCTGGGTGTAGCTGTCATCGTTTTGTGTATTTTGATGGAATTATTAATTTGTGTATGATTTTGTACTATGTAGTTATTTAAAAATTTTGTATACTTCTAAACACAATTACTTAAATAAAAAAATTATTTATCGAAAGAAAATATGTAACAGTTTAAATTAACTTCCATATACATGTTCTGAAGTATCAAATTTTTTATATACAATAAATCACAAATTTTATGTTATTAAAAAAATCTGAAAAATGAAGGCTAAAATGAACTTAGACTGGCAATGTCTGTTATTGGCTAGAAGGATGTATTCTATTAGCTGACGGAGGAGGAGCGAGATGATCTTTTTTTGTCCGACCCGAAGCTCCTTTTTGCACGATTTTATACGTAATTTGATGTTTTTATAATAATTATTGAGTGCTTAGTAATAATTACTAGTTTCTCTACCGATTATGACTAATCCATCGGATGAATAGAATATTACCATAATAAATAGTAAATTGAAGGACTTGCTTGAAACAAGCCCAGATAAGATTCAGTATAAAGTCGAAATAGAGCTTCTCACAAGAGGATAGGGGATCAAAGTCAAGAAAAATTACGTTGGGATTAAAATTACTTAGTGTCCAATGCTAAATCTTTATTGACAATAGTAGAAATTTTTTATAAAATTCACTCGAGATAAGAGCTATAATTGCATTAAACTAGTAAAATTTGAAGTTCTATCCATAACAGTACATGTAATTAGAAAAAGTAGTTTTTTACTTAGCAGTCTGCAGTATATACTGGAATTGTAGAATTTTTGCAACTCTGACCATTGTACAAAACACTAAAAAAGATAGTTGAGCCTCCATTCTTAACTAAAATAAAAATTTAAGTTTCGGTAGTATTATAAGCTCGGTGTTTTAGATTGTAAAATACACACATGAGTACGTATGCACATACGAACACAAATATTAACATGTATTAATTAAACTATGTATTTCAAGTATTTCAAAGCGTATTGAAAACTTGCCAGATAAAAATTTTTCGTTGGTTGTATGTATTTGACAAAAATCGGATGTAAGTTTGTTCGTACTTGACAAAGAAAAATCGTTATGAAAATGTTATCTCTAATTGACGAAAAATAATTGTTCTTAAATGCTTTTATTATATACTTAAATTACGAAAATTTTACGTCAGTTTTAACAATTAACGAAACACAAAATATTTCAAACTGCATGTTTCTTCAAAATTTTTGTTTATTTCAGTCGCAAAACTTTACACTTTGCTTAATTCACAAATAATTTTTGCAAAAACTTTAAATAATCGTATAAATTTTTGCAAACCAACGTTTCACCAGAAAATCGTTTACGTTTTATTGCGCAGCTTGCTCGGCAGCGAGTTTTCTCTAAAATAAGTTTCTCATATTTTTACGCTAAAAATTTAAGATATTCATCGTCATAAAGATTTCTCCTAGAGAAAGCACAGGCGCATTTTTTTAAACGTTTTTCCTTCTATAGCGAATATTATGTAAATGGCGAATAGCGCAATTTTTTTCCAGGGCATAAGGAAATTCAATAAAAACCGCGCAGAACAACCTCGCTCGCTGCGCGTAGACGCACAATTACAATTCTGACGCACGAGCTCACCCGCAGGAAGCTTACGCAACCCACCGATCAGTTATCACCGATCGTTCATTTGAATATTGATCCGAGCGATAAAACCATTCCTCTAACCTAATCCAGCTCGAGTTTTAAACAATCCCAGCGCGCTTTCCACGTATTAAAAAATACCCCTTTACTAAAAAATAGCAGGCCCACTCGAGCCGATTAAGCATTCAGGAAAAATCGAAAGAACAGCCCATAAAACTTGCAATCTCGAGCGCGCGGCATTTAAAGTCAATTATAAATATCGCAACTTCACGAGGAGGGGGCCGGCTCGCGCGTAATAGAAACTTTTGTCCGGCAAAGTTCGGCGCACGCACTCGGCAAGTGAAAAGTTTACGGGCCGCGCGGCCTGGCAGCGTATACGTAAGTACGCGTGTACACGTGAGAAAAACACTTGCGCGTATGCGCGCGCGGCCTCGTTGAGAGCGCGGGAGGTGGGGGGGGAGAAGAAAAAAAAAAGGAAACGAGCCGGCGCAGTTATCATGCAAATTTCTCGCCCTAATAACAATCATCGAACTCGCAATAATAACAAGCCTCGGCAAACCGCGCAGATTTCCTCTCTTCTCCCCCGTGAGCGAGTCGTGAAAGTCTCTCAGAGAGAGAGACGCGTGCTCGTGCGGAGCTCGTTTTTTCGTGAGAGAAGTAGAGGGAGGGAGAGAGAGAGAGAGAGAGAGAAAAAGGCTGAGAGAGAGAGCGATTTTATAATTAAATTCGAAAATTTTTATGGTCAACCGAGAGCGCCGCTGAGAGATCAGGCGCGAATGGTCTTTGAGGCAGCGCGCGGGCCAGCTCTCCGCAAACTACCTATAATTACAAAGTCCCCATAGAAAATTGCGCGCTCGTATTCGAATCCTTAAACGGTCGGAGCCATTGTCTTTCGTGGGTGCGCGCGAGCGAGCGCATTTAAAGCGATTTTCGAACGTCCGAGAGCGGCCAGTGAGCTGAGGAGGTTTGATTTATGACTTTTCGGGGCTTTCGGAGCTGAAAAAAAGCGTACGCGGAATTAGTCTGGATGATGCGCGCGCGCGCGCGAGTGGGCAAAGATAATGGGCCCGATTAAAAATCCGCATATAAACGGGCGACGAGCGCGAACCTGAGCTCTCTCTCTCTCTCTCTCTCTCTCTCACTCTTTTTCTGCGGCCCCGGAACGAAAGAGGACGGAGGAAGTGAGCGACTTGTATAGTCTCGCCGAAAAAAGAGGAGACGGAGCCAAAAGTAGCGCCCGCGGCAAGGAGAGCCCGGATTCCCCCCGCGGATCGTATTAATTCTTTTCTAAAGCAGTTTTACTTTTTGCTTTTCTTTTTAACCAAGACTTAGTTTGCGCGCCGGGCCTGCTCGCTTTTTCTCGATGCTAGGATCTAATTTTATACGATGGTGATGATTTTAATCTTTCTGGGATAATGAAGAGAATCGGTGCTTGCGATCGGGAATCGAGTGGGTATTCGAGTTTCGTCTTATTGGAATTTTTACAATACTCGGCTGAACAATTATAAATAATTGTGAATTTTGTTGATCTTTTTCGGAATTAAATGATAAGAAGAAGATAGTCTTGATTATTCACCAAGATAAATGTATATTGAAGTAACTATCGTGATTACGTATCACAGTATCGTTACTTTATTATTTCGAACCACACTTGGTAATTTGATAATCAGTACTAAAAAATGTTATGCTACTGATTGTAATTGCTGATTACTTTCTTAGTTTTATAAAATGATATTATTTAAATTTTTTGACGCAAACATTTAGTTTAAAAGAAGTGTTTTCAGCGTATTCTATACCTTATTGCAAAAATTTACTAGTGAGACTTTATTATATAATTTTCTAAAGGGATAATTGGATTCCGTAGCAAAAGTTCAACAATTTGAATCGTAGAAGTAATATATTTTTATTTTAAAGATCTTTATAAAATAAAATGAAATTAAATTTAAAATATATTAAGTTGTAATAAACTTTTCGAAACATTGAGTATACATGAAGGAATAAACGATTTGTTCTACAACTTGATTCGTCAAAGATTAATTGTTACTATTCTATTCATATGGAATCTAATTATGCCAAGATGGAATCTACTGTATCAGAAACATCCTTATACGAGAAGTTATTGTTACTAAGAAATAAAAAAAATTCTTATCCTAACTTCTCCTTGCATTCGCAAGATAACTTTTGAATACAAACGTCGATCCATCAACTTGCACTTATCCCAAAAATTATCAGCTCATGCCTCACCCCATCATCCTCCACCCCGACCTTACCCAAACCCCGACCTCACCAAACCGCATCAGAAAACCAAAACCACCCTACCCATCCCCAACTCCCCCATCCTACCAAACCCTCCACTCCAAAAAAAAAAAAAAATCCCAACCACCTCCCAGTTTCACTCCCACATCCATCCTCCCAGCATCCACATACCGACTAGAAACGTCAAAATCAGCCGGACCACCGTCGCTGGTGTGGCTCTCGCGCCATTTTCCGCGGCCAGTCCCGCGGCTCTGCCGTGCGCGGCCATTTTGAATTTATTTCGACCAATCGACTGGTGCACTTTTTGCTCCTGGCGTTCGTGCTCTCCTCTTATTATTCCTTTCTCCGTTTGTCCGATGCCTCTCTCCCTCTTCCTCGCGCGCGAACGCTCGCCACTTATACGAATGTTTCTCTCTCTTTCTCTCTCGCTCCTCGAGGCACTCGTGCGCGTTCTGGCACGACTATACGCCGAGAGAGAGAGAGAGAGAGAGAGAGGTTTTGATGGCTACCGCGCGTACGCGAAAGTGGAAGAGAGATAGAGCGAATGCGCGCTTCACTTAGCGTGAGCGCGCAGGTGAGAGGAGAGAGAGAGAGAGAGAGAGGATATATTGCGCGCACACGTATAAGAGGAAGAGCCGGCCCATTCGGTTCGTTCCTCCTTCTGCCGGCGCTGCCAAGAGTGTGTGTATATAGTCGGTACGCGGTAGCAACTCCTTTCTCTCGCGAGTTAGCATCCCCCTCTTTTCTTCAGGAGAGCCGCCGACGCTACTGTGCCGTTTTCGCGCTGTTTTCTTCTTTGGGAGTTTGAAGGTGTGGAGCTTGAGATGTGGGCTGTTGATGGTTTGGAGGGAGGTGGAGGTGGTGTTTTGATTATGGTAATGAGAGGAGTTATGGTTTTGATTGGTTTATTGGGTTGTTTATTTAGAGGTGTAGTTGAGTTATTGAGCTCTTCTCTAAATGCAGTAAATAAATGTATAAAAAAAAAAATATAAATAAAAAAAGTCTCTAAATAAAGTATCAGAATTACCGATGTGTATCTTTCAGAGTAGAAAATCATTTTCTCAAATTTACAAGTATTATAATTACTGTAACTTGAAATTAAAATTAATGTTGTTACAATCGATCGAAAAATTCAAAAAAGACTTTTCTATCATCTATTAACTAAAATTCTATGTTTATTTTTACCAATAAATTTTTATATCTAATGATATAAATTAAAAATTTGTTATTCTTCTTTAATAAAAAGCTAGTAGGAAATTTGATAACTATCTTTTAGTAATTCTAAGCAGAGAAAAATTTAAATTTTCCCTGTAAAACGATGTCTGACCAAACTGCATCCTGTTTCTACTTGCGTAAACACAACTTCTAATCGCCTCTCAGTACATAAACAATTTTTCCCAATCATTCACACAAAAATTTACTAAACACTACGTACATTCCACTCTAGCACAATACATAACAATTTTCCCCATAACGCATGTACTAGCACGCAACATAAAGAGCTACACAGCGCAACCAGCATTTCCCTCCACTCAAAAGCAATCGTCTCAAAAAATCCCCCTCCTCCTCATCCTCCGAAACATCTCCCACTTAAACCTGCATCTTCCTCCGTTCATCCACCTCCTCCTCTCCTTCCTGAAACAACGTCCATAGAGCTCTCTTATTAATAACAGCCATACACCTATCCGCTGAAATCCTTAACCTTTCCCGCGCCACCGGGCCCTTATCCACATACACACCAGCTCGTCCTATACGAGCGTTACGCACAAAAGCGTAATGCAGGCCGTACCTCAAGGAGCTACCGAGCGGTAATTTCGTGCCGGGTTATATCGATTCGCGGCCCGGCCTGTGTATATCGTGTCGCGCGTAATGCTAAACTGATTGGCGGCGTTAAAGCGCCGGGGAAAAAGTTAGCGCGCGCGCGCGCGCCGTAGGCCTGCTGCCGGTGTAATGAAGAGGAGAGCCCGCCGAGCGAGCTTTTAGCGCGTGATGGGACACGCGGACGTTTGCGAGGTTTATGGGGATTGGATGAGGATTGTTGAGAGCTGCTGTAGGGTGTAAAGTTTTTCGTTGGCTTTTTGGGGGAGGGGGAAGAGGTGTTTTAGATATATGTGAGATCTGTTTTCGGTTGGCGTAAGGAGTTGGATGAGGATAATGATATATTATACCGGGGTTATGTAGATGTAGATGTAGATATAGACAGTTTAACATAAAGTAAGAATACGTTATTTACTGAAATACATGAAGTGTTTTAAACATTTAGCAAACAAAAGAAAAAAATTGCTTGCAAGCATGAGAAGAAACAGCCTGTACCTGGTAGGACATTCAACATGTTTCATTTATCCATAGGTAACGAATTACTAAGAGAAAATTATATCAGTTAGTTTGTGAGTCTCTGACTAGTGCTGAACAACTCGGCCTCGCTATAAATAACTAATTTAATTTCCTTGTATCACAATGTACCATTAATATCAAAATCGTCAATTTTCATATTATTCACTAATAAAAAGAAATGATTCGAGTAACGAAGTAAATTACAAAACAACAACTCGTGAAATTCCAGCAAAGACCTAAAACAGTATAACTCACTCGATCAATAAATCGGGGCGGAGAAGGTAGTCCTCGTTAAAACGCAGGAGCCGATGGAATCGAAAATAGAGTATATCGCAACGTCGTCTGAGCGTTTTAGATTTCCCCGTCACGTCCTCTCTTTCTCTCCTCCCGCATCCTCCTCCACACATATAATCCGCTTCCACGTCGTTAAAGCGCGTGCACACCTACACCCGACAACTCCAGAGAAAGACAGACAGCACCGCCTCAGGGCTTACTTCTCCCCACCCTCGATAAACCCTAAACTGGAGAACGCAAAATGAAATGTCGCGGAGATCGGATATACGCGTGTATAAGCGCGGGGCGAAATGACGTCCAGAGCAGGGGGGTGGAGTTGCGAGCGAGGGGGGTGGCAAGGCTGCGCGCGAGCATGGAGGAGGCAATAATTCGGTTATAACTTGAGAGATTAGGTCCGGATTCGATTACCGGGCGCCGAGGTATCAAACCGTTAAACAGTCTCTCCGTGCTAATCAAAACCGAACCTCATTACCAGCTGCCGACCCGGACTTTAAACCTACCCTCGCCGGCTCTATCTCTCTGCAGCCGCTCTCGACGACGTGTACTCGATATTCAGCCAGGGCCTCTCTCTCTCTCTCGCTGCACGCGCGAACATTCGATTTTACGCGGCCAGAGTAGCTCGCTAAGCGTACTGCATGCCTCTACTCTCTCTCTCTCTCTGGCTCGCTTTGCGCCTCTCTGCGTATGTGTGCGTCCTTTGGCCGCCCCCGACATTTTCAGACGGGGAAAATTGTTGTAGATCGTGGGGAAGCGGAGGTGGAGGTGGTGAGTTAGGTTTTGTGGATTAGATTAGGAGGGTAGGTGAGGAATCGCCGAGTTGTATTGATTGGAAAATCGATGAGGCCGGAGCGACGTTGTGATTTGAGATTTATTAGTGGGAATTGTTGGGAAAAACTTTTCTGGTACCTTTCGTTTACGTATATTTTCCAGCTTGAAAGTAAGAAATAATCTATAGACAATTAGTTCAATAAAAACATTACTCAATTTTCTACAAGTATCAAAATCCTACAAAATTTCTTTTATTTCTATATTTTATTTCTATAATGATATCATTCTCTCCGAAAACGCACCCCAGCTCATCACATCTCTCGAAACGCCCAGCAATTTAATTTTCCCAGAAAACCATTCGAGCATCGCTTAATCTCGCCTAAAATCAAAGCGACTTTCGATTTACAGAGTTCAGCGTGTAATTCACGCTTGCACATTTAGGCATAAACGTACCACCTCCTGCAAAACGCGCGTAATGCGCGATCGATCGTCCAGCTCTGTAAAATTTGGTTATAATTAACAGCGAGAGAGGACTACGGTCATGGTTCAAGCAATACCACACGTCGAAAGCATTCGCTCTCCTATAGTTACAGGCACGTGCAGGTGTCCTCGGCTGGCTGATTCGGCTTTGGACGTTACATTGTGTGTCTGATGGGTTCGCCGATGGGTTGATGTAACGACGTTAGCGACAGGAATAGGATGGGAAATTGATGGAGTTTAAATATTGCGAGATAGTGCGAGATGAGTGGAGCTGGGGTCAGTGGAAAGTGTGGAATTGCGATTTTATTCGGGGATCGTTTAGGGATTGTAGTTGTTAGGATGGTGTTGTAGAGGCGTTGAATATTGAATTTTGAATTGAAATGATAGAATTGTAAATCGTATTAATCTCAGACTTAAATGACACGTATTACTTGATTATATGCTTTTTTAGACAGTTACTAAAAGAAGCGCGAAATTTAAATTACGTTAACATGTATAAGAAACTAATAATACAATAATTATAGATATTAATTTTTAAACTTACGAGGTTCTTGATAATTAAAACTTTTACAATAAACTTAGAATTTACAGTAAAAGTACTTTTACTATCAGCTGTAACTTCATTTATTTATATTTAATTTTAATATTTCATCTTCTAAACAATTTTCCAATCTTTATTAAAAATCAACAGCCTAAATTATACTAGTTTAATTCGCGTTTAGCACAAATAAAATCTCAAATTAATCCTAACAATCACAAAACCCAAAAATCCAAGTAAACCCCCAAACAAAAGAAAAAAGATCTCCACCTTCTGCATCTCATCAACCATCCCGCTCCCCTAAAAATCCTCTCTCTCTCTACACCTCAGCCGCACACAGCTCCATTGTACAGCTCCCTGTGCGCTCCGATCGCCGCGGCGGCGCACGGTGGTCCGAAGTCATCCAAGTATGTAAACTCTGATGGCGATTGACGTGTCATCCTCTCTGCATCCTCTCCACCCCCTTCGCACACCCACACACACATCCACTCTCTATATACGCTCTCCAATGTTTGTCCAAGCGTTCGCAGCGCACAGCGCCTCTCTCTCTCTCTCTCTCTGTCTCTGCCCTCGCTCTATGTATGTGTGCAGCATAGCCTGGCCACCTGTGCGCGCTCTCGTTGTTTTGCCGCGCGCGCTGCAATCCCCGCGCGATGCGTCTGTGTTTGTGCGCGCGCGTCGACGGTAACAGCATCATCGGATTGCCGAAACGAGCTGGCTTATATATCCGTATAACCAGCGCCGCCGCTGCTGCTGCAAGCGCGTCATCGGCCCTCGCGTAATGAAGCAATTTACCGGAGCTCAGTACCCTATGCTGCCGCTGATGCCGCGAGAGACAGCGACTACGCGAGCCCGGAATTTGGAGAATCGAAAATAATATGAGCCGCTGGATGCGCAAGCGTTAGGTGCTCGTGTAATGACGAGGCTTTGTTGGATGGGCGTGTTTGGCAAAAGTCCTTGTCCGTTACAGAGCTGACTGCGGGGGCTGATGTAGTTAAGAGGAGAATCGCGCCGTTTGTTGCTGGATCTATTGGTAGGTTGATGGGGTTCTGGGGGACACAATGGAGAGGGTGATGTGGCCGCGGTGGATGCGGTTATGAGGAGAAAATTTTGGGTGGGTTGATGGATGGTTTTGTAAATTTTGATTATGGTTGGTAGAGGGTTGAAGGTTTACTTGGTTTTTTATTTATGCGGGCGTTTTGTACACGTGTTTTTCTGTAAATTTATAACAGACAGATTAGCGATTATAGTAAATAAATATTAGCAATTAAAGTCTTATAGATACCACCAAGTTATATGTACTTTATTTTGAATTATTGAGTATGATCATACAATTTAAAAGCAATTCTTACAAACCACTACCAAAAACATCTTTTTTGCTTCACAATTATTATCGTAGAAGAAGCTATTTAATACTCTTTTGAAAATGCACGTGATTCTATGCTGGGTTTCTGACATGATAGTTTTTACACGGCTGCGCGTAGTCTAATCTAGTTCTAAATGAATTTTTATTTTATTTCAGACTACAGAAGAATTGTGACGAATTTATAGCCGATGATTTAAGCTTAATCGACTAAAATATAAACTATTTTTCCAATGAAAACTATCGAAGCTAGTTATTTCGAACTATTTGTGAAATATCCCGTTGTCTACATTCTCGGTTGTTTAATTTATATTTTGGGCAGGTATCGATTAATTTATAAAAATTAATAAACAAACAGCTTTAAATTGATCTGATATCACGAAAATTCCAAAATACCTCAAATTTAATCTACCCGCGATCCGTAAAAATTATACCTAATACATTTTTGCAAACAATTTGTACACAATCCTGACAGATTATCTCCACGTGAATCCATTTTAAATTCAAAACCAGAGCCATTATCGTAATCGTCCTCTCCGAAAATCTATACATCGCCTCCGGCCTGGCTGCCTCCCGTACACGCGACATTCTATCGTCCGGCTCTCCTGCACCCATGACAAACCCTCTTCTCTCTCTCTCTCGTGCAAAAACCGTTCCTTAATTTCTTAGCTCGCGCGCGCGCGCTCGTCTGTCTGCCGCTCGAAATTTGTATCCACGTGCGCTCGCTCTCGCCGTCACGAATGATCGAGCAGCCAATCAATTTAGATGGAGTGCGAAGAGAGACGAGGGACACACGCGCCCGCCAGCTAAGCTATATGTGCGGCAAGCCGAGCGCAGACAGCGAAAGAGAAGACGCGAAGGGAATAGAAAAATATTGCCCTGCTGGATCGCCCTTTGAACATAATGAATATCGATTGGCTGGGGACCTTTTTTCTTTGCCTTGTCGTGGGAATGTTTTTGGTGGATTTGGTTTTTGTGTTTGGCGGGTGTGCCTTTTTTTGGTGATTTGGGAAGAGTTTTTGTAGAGGAATTTGTTATTTTAAATTAAATTCAATTGGATGTAAAATATTACATTTTTTCGATGTAGAGTGCTGAAATATAAAAGAAAAATTTCCTTTTTTACTTGTATCCCTAAAATTTGGTTAATTTTAAACAATTTCGATTTTCCAACCTTCCATTCATTTGCAACGATACCATCAAAGGCTCTTTTACATTTCATTGATACAAAAAGCCATTATCCTCTCTGCGTTCACACAGGCACGTACACCACCATCGGCCAATACTCTCAAAAAATCGTAATTTTTAAACGCGCGAATGAAAAATACGGTACAAGCCCAATAAATCGCGAGTCGCGCAGCGCATTTGGCCCGGGGTGAGGCCGGGACGCGCTGTTATTTCTCAACCTTTCGACGCCCTCGAATCAGATTCGAAAGCCGAACCAGTTATTTAGCGCCTCGCATCTGCCGTCGCCGGCGAAGCCGCCATTTCTGGCCGGAAGTGCCGAAACTGGCGCGGGGAATATTTATGCAGCCCGAGATAAGCGGCCTCGTGTAGCGCGGGAATAACGATAAAAAACAATATAACGTAGCTCGGACGTCGGCGGGGAATTATTCATCGCTCGAGAGATTTTTGGTGCGTCGCCGCCCGAGATTACGACAATTAAGATGTTTTACTGCTTTTGTATCGAGTGCGATTAATGGTTTTAATGGCATTGCTTTTTATGAAAAGGTACGGGATAATGGTGCAAGTTTGACATTGTTTTATAATGCGATGTTATTTATTACTATTTTTTATCAAGTTTAGAACAATACTTTCCCGGTAGAAGTTTTACGAATAAAATTGGCCAAACGTTAAAAACTAGGCTAGTGGATGTCTAATTTTTTATAGTTCACCATCCGCTGGCCAAAACATGGAGAACGTTTCTACCAGGGTTATATCTTAAGTTTATGTTAAAAGCTTGAAAATACCGGCCGAAAAAAAAAGCATTTTTACATAAAATTTTTAATTTAAGAAAAAAATATATTGTCTTACATCTTACTTTAACAGTTTCCTTTAATTTATTAGCTGCTTTTATCATAATAATATTTTTTGTATCACCTGCAATATCACTTATTGCTGAATAATATAATAAAATTGATAATAGATAAATTTAAATTTTAAGAATTAATAGATATATTTTCAAAGGTATTTATGATTGTATTAATATAACATTAGACGGTAATTAATACTTTTCCTTAATTTAACCTTTTAACATTAAAATCATCTTAAGTTCAGAATCTTTACATAAGCCCCAAAACCGTCAACTTACTCTTTATTCTTAACTTTTCAACTTTTTAATCTAATTTATAACGCACGTGCTGATAACTAGCCGTAACCCACGACAATTTTCTCATAAAAAATAGTAACCATTATACCATAATAACAATAGCAACTTCAACGCACACCTCCACTTGCCCCGAAAAAGCCAACTCCTCATTCAACCAGTACATAACTCACTCCTCGGCGTTGATACGCTTATCATGCGCTGCGGAAATAATTCGAAAAGCGAGACGCGCGAGAAACGGAGGGTAGCCGGCGAGCGCGTATACAAGGAACGAGACGTCCGCTGACGGCGCGCACAGCGCATAGGAAAATAAGAGTTTCCGGGAAGAAATCGGTTTCGCGTGTCCACCCCTCATCAGTCGGTGCGTGTCTCGGCCTTATATATGCGGAGCTCGCGGCCCTACTGCGCGATCGCCATTTTCTGCGCCCGTGTTTGCCCCGCCGAGACTCGAGTTCTCCATCCCGATTCTCGACTTTGCTTTTTGCCTTTTTGCTCGATGGATTTGGCCTTTTTTTAAAGATTTTTTGAGTGTGGACAATATGTGTAAGGTAAAAACAAGGTTGGTTATGAAAAATGGTCATTGTTGTGATAGTGATACATTGGACATTGATTTAAAAATTTTTAAGAATATAATCAGTATTTTATTTATTGTCTATTATTTTTAAGATAAGTCTAAATTGAATTACTGCTTGAAATAAAGAAAACAATAATGTAAAATAATGGCCTTTAATCAAAAGTAATGGTATAGATTATAAAAATAATTATTAAAAAAATACATAATTATTAACGTTTTTAATAAAAATGCTTTCATTTTGTGTTAAAGTCAGCGATTGCTAAAACCAGGCGTACGAAAAATTTTGTGTAAATGTCACAGTAATTTTTCGATTTTACAAAGCTTAAACACGTTAATTTATTGATTGTTCAATAAAAATTATATGTGGAAATGTCTCTTGAATCAGATTTATACATGAACGGTTTAACGCATAAGAGCACTAAATTCATTTTTAAAAATGGCTCTTTTTGATTATAAACATTTGTATTTTTGAAAATTTATCGTGGCAAACTTATTTTCTCTTTTAATTTTAGTTAACGGATTTATTATCCTTATGCGCTGAACTTTCCGTATATATAAAATACCTTTGCTACCGAATTAATTGGAAAATATTTTTTGTATTAGTGAATATGTATCCCAATATCAATGGTAACATTTTTAATATCAAAAGGACAATACAAAATAGTTTTTTTCTCTTCAATTTTTTTGTTTTACTAGCGCGCAGCTAACATTAGATAATTGTTCTCAAAATTCTAAAGCCAAAGCACGTATACTGAAATGTCGCAGATTTCGTCCTCTAAAGTTTGCAATCGATTACCTGAAAATTTCTTGATTAATCATAATTTTCATCTTGTTATTATAATTAGGAAACTTTTTACTGGAGCTTTCAATTAAATTTTCTTTGTTTTATTAAGCAAACTTTAGTTCACACTGTTCAATGCTATGATTTTGTACTTACTTATAGTGAACATGTTTATAATTTATTAAAACTGTAAGCACTTGATATTAAATAGTGATTTTTCATTTTTTTCTTGCATTTAGAGAGACTTTAGTAACTAATTTCAGAAAAATCTTATAGCTGCTCACAGAGGGTGTAGGAAATCACATGATTAAATACGTATAACATAAATAGAAGATAATAACCTTTTAAACTGTAAAAAAGTAAAAAACTTTGATTTATCAAGCTAAGCACCGGCTCGCTGCAAAAATCACAATTGTTCCTTTTGATTGAAACTTATAGAGTTTGTTCTTTAAAACAGTTTTATTGATATTGTTAAAAAAATTATTCATGTTAGCATGTTGCTAATGTTGTTAAGTTCAAATTATGGAACTAATACTTTGTTTTTATTATATGTTTTTTACAACAAAGTCATTGGAGCTTTTATGAATAAAGGATTTTATCAGCTTCTTGTCAAAGCATACATCATTAGAACAAAATTTCTCCTGACTGTTATAATTGATGTTTATGGCATAATTTTTGAATTGCCGTATAATATTCCGTAAATATCTACTCAACGCTTTTACATTTCTTTAATATTATTGAAATAAATAAAATAAATTTAAAATGAAATAAAATTATTGTTTGTTTCACTAATCTACTATTCTACCCTTGGATCCTGAAACTCAGAATTACATTCAAATGCGAAATTACATAGTTATTACAGCGATTGTATCGTTTATTGCAACTATGCACATAATAACTATTTTAGTCATTGAACAGTAACTATAAATGAGTAAACATTTACTTTTTTAATATTTAAGTACTATACAATATTTTAATCGCAAAAGACTTAATTTAAAGAAAGGAACTAATGACGATATAAAGAAAAAGAAAGACTACATTACAATTATACTTATATAGAAAGGTTAAATCGGTTTGTTCAAGGACGCAGATTTATCACTGATGCAAAAACAGTGCCACAACGGCTTTTACGGAACGAATCTTCTCGAAGCGTCCGCATGCACGTAAATATTATTACAGTAATTTGATCTAGGTAAGTACTCGCATAACTATATAACTACAACAATTTGATTTTAAAGGTAGTTAACTACCAGTTTCTCGAAGCTTATCCTAAGGCATACACGTACATTCGTCGCTTATTTCATTTTCCTCTGCAGTAACCGAAAGGCAGAAATATTTACAAAGAACGAAGCGAATACAAAATGTATCCTTAATCATCACTAATAACACCGAATTATCAAATACTGTACTTACAGAAACACGCCAACAAACCTCAACCACTTACCAACCCAAGAATTAAAACGAAAAGAAAAACGAGAAGAAACCTCCGACCCTATCCTCCAGCCAAGAAAAGCTCCTTCCTCATTCGAAAAACAGCCCTTTCTCAGCCCTCAAACATCCCTCTCTTTCTCTCTCTCCCCCTATCTCAGGCCATTTATCTCCCTCCTCGTACTGTCACGCATGCACGCTCGCGCGAACCTCAGAGCTCTCTTTCTCTCCATTCGTCCGTTCTTGGCCATTGGCGCGCCTCGGCAGGGGGCAGCCGCTCTCCTCCTCTCTCTCTCTCTCTCTCTCTCTCACGTTGGGAAAGGCTTTCCTTGTACTCGGACACCTTCCGGCTCGGTATCGTTTCCGTTTTAGCCGCAGTTTATTGCCGGTAGCCGAGGCCAATTACGCAGCTACCGAGAAATGAGATGCACGTGGAGAGAGGGAGGGGGGAGATCGAGGGTGCGAGAGGGAAGGGTGTGTCTTTATGGGGCCGTGTATCGGCGCGGATCGATTATCTTTATGCCGCGCGGTATTTTTCATTATTTTTACGCGCCGGCCGCGTATATGTGCTCTTTTATGATGCAGAGAGAGATGCGTCAAGAAGCGGCGGCTGTAGATTATTGCGCGTGGTTAGCCGTGAAAGATTGCGAGCTAGCTGGCAGATGTCGGGCTTGTTTTTTTGACTTTCTGTCGCGAGGCTGCGGGATGCCGATTCTTTATCTTTTATGGGAATCGGTCGGAAGGGGGAGGGTCTTAATGAGGGTAATATGTTCTTTGAAGTGTGAAGTTTTCGTTTTGGGGAAAGGGACATTGGCTTTTATTGATATTGTGTGTAGTGGGATATGGCGGGGAGAAATAATTTTAATGATTTAAGAATATGGCGCACTGAAATTTTGTGGAAAGAGTGTATTAAATTGTGGCAATGGCTTAAAAGTTTGATAAGTGAAGAAGATTATATGAACGTTATTTTGAAAATTTAATATATCAAGTTATTTTTTTTGCAGTCTTTTTTGACAGTTGAGGTCTCATAATAGTTATAATTATATCGTAATATTATAGAAATCTTTTTTCAAATATGATTGATAAAATGCATAAAGTAATCATTATTTTATCCAGCAAAAACACCCTCAATCATCGATAAAATTTCTTTCCTTGATATTGCTTTGATCTTAAAAGAAATAATAAACATTTTTATAAGTATAACGAAAACGATATACCGTTGCATTGATCAGTAGATGTAGAAATAATGATCAGGCTTATTTGACGGCTGGCAGATACATGTTACAGGATATGACTTTCATTACACTTCATGGAAGCGAGCCGTGCGATGAGACAAAAGTGAATAACCATAAATTTAAAATAAATAACGTGTTTAAGCTGCAGTACTTCTCGAAAAAAGAAATAACATAGAATTAATTAAATTTCTGACGTATTGCAGATGCACATCGTAACTGCGCGCGTATACGCAAGATGTTGAGGTATTTCGTCGATGCGAGAGCCAAACTATTAAACGCTTTAAAATAATGAAATTTCCAAGGTATTATTTTTTATTATTCAAGTATTTTTATGGAAGCCGCATAACTGAAAATTGAAAGGAGCAACTCGGTGCACAATGTTATTTTATTTATTCTCAAACATAATGAGTTTTGTTTAAAATTACCGATTTTTGTGCATATTAAAATACATTGCTTTTTGCACACACCAAAAACGATGTGAGCAACCAAGCACGCAACTCTGCAAACTGCACTGTCCGAAGCAAAGTTACTATTCCGCAAAAATCAAATCCCTTTAAACCTAAATTACATCCACAATGTTTTTCCTCCCCCCGAGTGAACCAATTTTCCAGCAACAACTCATCCTATAAACCCCATAACAACACATTTCCTCTCCGCATCGCTCAACACACCGTTTACCACTGCTCAAAAATCCAGCTCGTATTTACAAAACCCAATGAAAAAACGCCCCCAACGAAACGTCGCGCGCTCGAAAATCTCCCCCGCGTCCATCCCGAAGCGCAAAACCTCGCCAGTTAATTCCCAAGAAAACGAACGCCTTTCTTATCCCGCCTGAGAAAATTTCCATCGAGCCCGTACAAGTCCCGGCGTTATCCTCCGCGAGAGCGGCCCCATATCCTTCCGCTCCGGCTGGGACGTATAACGAGCCCGATCGACGCGAGTGGCTTCTTGCACTTGCCGCTCTCTCTCTCTCTCTCGAAATTATCCGCGCCGATAAGGCGACGCGAGGTTCTTAACGATGATAGCGCGCGAGCGGGCTGGTTATGCTTCGCGCTCGGCTTCCTATTTTTTTTTTTCAGCTTTTTTTTCTCATCGAGCTGCAGCTAGCGCGGGAGTGTTGGTTGCGGGAGGTGGGGGTGAGATCGTGAGACGGTGGGAGGTTGGCTTGCGCAACTTTCTTGCCTCGTTTGTTGAATTATTTTCGCTGTTTACTGATTTACGCCGAGACGGCGCCCGTCGTTGCCGGAGTGGAAACGAGTGGGGTGGAGGGTTGGAGGAGTTTGGGGGCTGGGGAGGTTGAGTTTCGAGGAAATTTCGACGGTGGGGTATGTTGTGCGGTGTGTGTTTATTTCTAGGCGTTTAATGGTTCTATGTCTTACTGTGCATGACTTTATCTACTTATGTTCTTTTTCAGAGGAATTGGTATCAGCGATGAAGATTAACTCATCAACATTGAATCTTATTTTATTAGTATGTGTGCTAACAAACTTTTGTCAGTAAACCATTGTCTTAAAAGAACAGCAATTCAGTAACAACATCTTATACAAATAACAAAACATAGCTACGTGACTGACAGTATAATCATTAAAAAATAAGAAAAAATAACAGCAACACCAAAAACAAAGCTGTTTTCACACGCGTATGAAGAGAGCCGCGTGTACCTATATGTGATTTCGCATCTCTCCCGCACTGCAAGAAGAGAGAGAGAGAGAGAGAGAGAGAGAGAGCACCGCGAAGCCAGGCCGAATCGATAGCATCGCTCCTGCGGAATATGCAATTAATGGCACCCTTCATATCCGCGCGCGCGCACGGCTCATCCATTGCCTCCTCTCTCTCTCTCTCTCTCTCTCACTTTGGATGCCGCGCGTCCCTGCGTATAAGCCGTTAAAACGGCCGAGAGCGAGAGAGAGAGAGAGAGAGAAAGGCAGGCTGTGCGTATATAGATAGATAGGTACCTGGCTTGCGCGCGCGGGCGGGCGCGTGTATATAGCGGGCCAAGTGAAACAGCGCCGATACGCAAGCGCGCAGCGCGCTGATGAAGGTCCGAGCTTTTCGTCGTCACCGGACGCGTCGAATACCTACACGCGCCCGCGCGCTCTATGAGTGGAGACACGCCGTGTCGGTTATCTTTCTCCCTCCTCCTCCTATACCCTCCTATACCTATCTCTCCCTCTCTCTCTCTGCGTTTTCTGCACGCGGATTTCTCTCTGTCGCTCTTGATGATATGGTAGCCGCATAGTCCAGGCCTTTCTATGTCGAGCCTAAACTTTAGGCGAGTTGCGCTGGAAGCGACTTGCTGCCCGGTGACTGATAACGCTGATACTGGCACAAGTTGGTTAGATGTATGGGAGTTGCAGGTGCAATAGTTGGATTGATAGAATGATTTTTAGATATGATTGTTTTTAATAAGATATTAATCTTTTAACCTATGCGCAAATTTGTCAATTGAATAAATAAGAAAAGTTTTATATATAGCTTTTCAAACTTGAAAAAGAAGAAACAATTATTTGATACTTTTTGTGATCTCAGTTATGGATTGACGAATAAAATTATATTCTTTCTACGTTTTCTTAGTAATTTGAAATGAGGTAATTAAATTTTCTTTATTTAGACGTCATGATTAAATAATAATACTTATATTATTAATTAATTAATTTTACGAACTATACTCTACTCTTTTATATCGCTTTTTATTGGAATCTACGAAAAAAATAGTTTTGAATTCTTCCTTACATAATTCTTTTGGATTATTTGTTCCGGCGATCACTTAAAAATATTAATAAACTGAAGACTTACTTTGAACGAATTATTTACTTCATTTATTTTACTAAATTTCATTCGATAGAATAAAAGTTGCCAAGAAATAAGATCTCGCAAAAGAGGAAAATCAAAGCGCACATAACAAATAAACGATATAAATTCATTTAATAACGTATATTTAAACTAATTTTGAAGTATCGATCGATCAAAATCAAAATATCGATTTTGAAGTAACTATCGACAATATCGAGTTTCCAGCCTTTCTACTAAACGTGTATACATCAAAGACTATATTTTCATTTATAACGCAAAGCAATGTATCTTCATAGATGAAACCAAATCTCATCTAATGTCGAAGAAAAAAAAATGACACTATTATTACCTAATCTTTCAACACATAAAAAATTATTTACATCTTCGGCCGTATTATTAATAACGACAAACAAGTTTGAAACAATAAAGCCATTACGCGTCAACTATAAATCGATATTTACCATTAATTAAATCGAGCTCCTAATAACACACATAAGAAACTTCAAAATTTAGAAAAACCATTTCCATCCTCATCTCTACCTCAATACCATTCTCATTTTTCACCTCAGCCCTCTGTCCTACTACACACCCGAGCGTGAACCATCCGCAAGACGCGTTACGGTATTTCGCTTCCACACATCCACACACACCACCCACACCCACACAGGCGAATATCTGCACAGAACCGCGAGAACGAAAACGTTGGAGAGCTCGGGCGACGGCGAGAGCGAGATTAGAGACGAGAGAGAGAGAGAGAGAGAGAGAGAGAGAGAGGGAGAGCGCGAGCGCAAGGGCCTGCAGGTATAACCCATTGTAATCAATATTAATTACTCGAGACAATGGAATCTCATTGAACTCGATCGTCGAGGTGGCTCTCTCTCTCTCTCTCTCTCTCACTCTCAGGCAAGAGGTGTTATGTTGCGGGGGCGAGTCGACGCACACGCACGCGCGCACAAAGTATATAGGATAGGCTGCCGCTGCTGCTCGGCTTTCCATAAGCGCGACCTCCGCGCGCTGGCATAATCTATTGTTGTTGACGTTATATGCCGCTAGCGCCTCGCTTCTCTCTCTCTCTCTCTCTCTCACTATGGTCAAACGGATAGCAAGCACACCAGAGAGCGAGAGAGACGGAGAAATTGCGCTTAGCAGCGTTACTGTGTCTATACTATCTTGCTACGTGCGGACGTGTGTCTATGCGAATATGTGCGCTTCTCGATGCGCTGATGTGCTTTCAGTACGCTATATACAAACTCTGTGTGATAGCTGGACAAAGCTGGATCATTCCTTTTGACTTTTCTAAGCTGTTTGATTCCTCTTCAAAATCAATTCCAACCCTTCATTCTTACCGATATTCAATACCAATCAATTCCCCCTACGCACGAATCACCGCCTCCGCTTAATCACTCAAATCTCGAAAACTTAACGCACACCATACACACACAGGCCGCCGTTTAATTAAGCAAATTCAATGTCGATCGCGCGCCGGGGCAGCCGCGTGCGACGCGTTCACGGATGATCAGCCAAGCGGTCGCCGCGCGCCGCCCACGCGACACGATCTCTCTCTCCGGCTCGGCAAGAAAGACCGAGGCAGAAAAGCAATCGGCAAACTCAAAAAGTCCACGAGGACAAAGTAAACGCGGCCCAGAGCGCAAAAACGAGGATCGGCCGTTTTCTTACCTGGTAATGCTTTTCTAATGGGCTAGCCTGCGGGATTGCTTGAATGATTGTTTCTAACGTAAGAATACGTTTGCGAGTGTTTTTTTTAAGGTAGAGACGAGTTGTTATTTACAAAAGTAGGTACGATTTTAATATATCCATTAAACGATCGACCGGCGCCAAATTACCCTTATAAAAACCATAATCTCGGTATTCTGTTACTCCCCAGCATCCAGGCTGCAGCCGTATACACTCGTGCAATCGTATTTTTGCGTGTATACTTTATATAAGCCGAGGAGAGGCTTTGGACACACTGGACTCAGGCTGGCTGATGCCGAGCGAAACGATCGAGCACTGGGCGCGTTGTAGATCGCGCCGATGCGACGGTTTTTGCATAATATTTAAGGTAAATCGATCCGGACTCGCAGTTAATTCGAGCGAACACAGAGAGCGAAGCCGCCTTGGGTTACGCGCCTTACCCTCCCTCCCGCTTTCGATCGTTTCTTTGTTGCCTTCCTTTTATCTGCTTTTCAACTGTTGCCAATAAAAACACGGGGAATTTAAAACCCGGGAATTAAGTCGCGCGGCCGCGCGAGGGTAAAGGAGGGGGGCGTGTTTTGAATTTTTAAGTTTTCGAGTTGTTTGGAGTATGTCAATCGTTTAATGGTATATGTTAAGACGATGATTAATGATTATAGGCTTTTTAAGCTTTGTGCGTATTGTTTTTACTCAGCGTGAATCAAAAGAAAACATACATGTAATGAAATTATTTTGAAACAACAAATGTTTCAATGTAGTAAAGAGTAGTTAAAGAAAATTTATAGAATAAAAATCAAATTAATAACAACAATCAAGTTAATTTACAGCATTAATTCCATCCTTACCCAATACCTATAATCCACCGCAAAAAATGCACATAAACAAAGCAGATAATTCAAAGAAAGAGAGAAGAAGATGAAGAAGAAAAAGGTTCGCATCAGCCACCGATCGGACAGATGGTCGACGGCGTTTTTGTCGGTCGCACAGCTCCCCCCCTCTTTCGCTCTCTTCTTTTTCCTCCTCTTCTCTATCCAGTCCCTTGCATTTCATTTTATATATATACGTATAAACTCTCCTCCGGGGATACAGATCGATTAAGATCGAAGCCTCAAAAAGGTCTGCGGTCTCGCGTTTTGCGGAAACGCGCCCGCGCGCGCCGATCAAAAGTCAAGCGATTAAAAAGGGACGAACGCAGGCAAGAAACACAGGACTCGAAGTGCCATCGCGCCGAGCAAGAAAGAGAGAGAGAGAGAGAGACAGAGAGCGGAGCGGTCAGGATGATTGTTATACCTGAATTAACGAGGGCAAATTGTGTAATGATAGATTATTAGGGCAGCTTTCGGGCCGCCTAGGCGCATAAAGCATGATAATTGACGTGGAATTTCGGAATCGTAGAAAGATTAGGAGGATCATTTGGAGAATTTTAATGCGGCTGGCTGGGTGACAGATGTAATTTGCGCTTTAAATGCCGGATTCTGGAGCTATTATAGTGTTTTATGGCTTTGTGATCCTTGGCGCCATAGAGTTGTAATTTTAGTTTTATTCGAACGTGAAAAATCGGGGTTTTTGTAGTTTGATTTGATTTTTATAGTTTAATTGGAGATAGTTTGGAATTTGTTTGTATGAATTTTTTCATTATAATTTTGTAATGAATTTTTTATGCAAAATTTCTATAATATATTGAGAGAGAAATTTTGGGAAAAATTACAATATTGGACGTAAAGTTGCAAACTAAAAAAATCGAAATATTACTATACTTTTTAGCAAATTATAAGAAGGATCATAATTTATTTTTTGCACTAGTAGTAAAATTTCCTATAAAGTATTGTAATTTTTTAGATTTCTTTGGTCTGAGGCAGCTTTACTATTAAGTACAGTAATTTTGGCAAAGATTCTTCATTCACTGTAATTTTTAATGTTCAATTCGCAACCAGGCAAGCTAATATTTGCAAAATTAAAGAAAATATCCAAATAATACAACCAAATAATATCTATCACTAATCTACCCAACAAACTGTCCAACACACAGCACGCTTCGAAAACCGCTTAAAATCCCCCAGAGAAAGGAAAACTGCACTCGGCAGCTAGAAAGGCGCAAAGTTTCCGCATACACATACACTCAAAATCCTGCTCTTACGCGTCAACGCGCGCATAAATTCCCACATAAACACACATACACAATACTCGCTAGCTGCGCGACACTCGATCTACGCGCTCGCCCTTATGGGAAACATATATAGACTACATATAACGCGCAAAAATCGCTCAGCCACCTGTGCGCTCAGCCCGCATATTGGCAAACAAAAGGGACCCATCAGGCTCTCTGTTTTATTCTCTCCGCGTGGGCCGAATATTGTGTGACGTCCGCAGCTGAATATACTGTTTCGCGCGCGACACTGGACTCTTTTAGACTGAGACTGTATACAGGCTCCTGGGCTGCTGAGATCGCTCGTGCCACCCACGATGCTCACGAATCCAATCCTTATACATCTGTAGGTGCGTTAATTTCAGATTATTTTTCGAGCTGGGTGTTTCGGCTGGGTTTTTGGTTTTGTTGCTGGGTTTGGGAAAGATGGATTTGATTTCGGGGATATGGAAGTTAATGAGACATTAGGTTTTTAAAAGTACTTGTATAGCTGTATTATAAAAATATTTTATTCTTATAGATGACTATTACGCAAATAAAGTGAATTTAAATTTAATTATATTCTAGCACAAAAGTGTGAAGTATAGTTTTTTAACCAAAGTATAGATTGAACTAATGAAAAATTACAATTAGGGTGTCGATACAGAATAAATTAGGTATAGTAAACGATGGTGAATAAATTTTCTATGATTTTAGATAAAGTTAGATCATAAATAAGTAAGGAGTTATAGATTTATATTAGATATATGATATTCTATCTTTCGTAGGTGAGCTAATCAAGAAAGCAAATACGCCCAGATCCTCAATAAAATAAGCTGTTATTTATTATCGTGCGGCGATAATATTAATATGTTACATTTAAGTCAACGTTTCAAAATATTAAAAAAAAAATATTTATTCCAGGATCTAATGAATTTATAAATTATCAATTTTATTTTTGTGCATACCAATTAAAGATGAGTGCCTTATACGCAAAAGTTTAACTAGCGTTTTGTCAAAATTGACTAACGTACGACAACGTTACCGCTAAAAAGAAACAAAGCTTGTTATGTGGTTCAATATTTGTGTTTGAAATGTAATTACTAACGATGCCAAAACATTAGCTCAATATAACCGGCGCGAGGGCGTAGCTTGGCCGCGTTATGTGTTTTCCGGAAATTCGTTACGAAGTGACACAAAAATACGATCCTCCGCATACACACACACAGACGTACCAAGTGGAAACGTATTACCATAATTATAGTCCATTAGTGTCGCAGCTCGCATTTTATAATCATAATTAATAACGCGTCGAAGCAAATTAGATGTAATGAATGCATTTTAAATCATGATATTTCATTAACGGAATAGCGAAAATTTATAAAACTATAAATCTCGCCGGAAAAGGGAAACACGAAAAAACATCTATGTTTCCCGGGATTTTCTTTTTTACTTGAAAGAATGAATTTATCACTTGTTAATTTTAATAGCGCCAGCTCGTACACGAGATGTTTATGTGTGATAAAATTAGTTAAAATATCAGGAAATTTATTTCAAGTACGTGACGCGATAGCTAGCTACTAAGTAACTATACATAGTCATTTTAAGGTCACCTTTCTCAACTCCATCAAAGAATGACACAGCAATGAACACAACGTCTTAATTTCCCATCCCCATTAAAAATTTCCAATTAAACCTTTTTAATCGCAAACATATTACAACACAGGCTCGGCCGTTTACCATCTCAACCCACTCCTCGCCACCCCAAATCTTCCTCCAAAATATCCTCCACTTTCAATCAGCCACCACACAACCCCCAAGACAATTCATTAACATACTAACCTCGCGACAAACAAAAGAGCCTCCACCTAATCAGCAAGAAGCGAGCCTTCGGCAAGCAATAAACTCCTCCTATAATGAGCAAACAGCCGCCGCCCAGCTAATCCAGCCACTCCTCGAGTCGGAACAATCGAAGAAACGAGGCGAGGGTAGCTCGAGCACGCGCCAAAGATGTACATAAGCGATTCGACGGGGCTCGCATGACGGAGGCGGCGACCGGCTCATAACTCGTTCTCTCAGCGAGATATCGCGCTCGCACGCCTCGGCCGCGCTTAGCATATAGAGTGCAACGATTAACTCGATTTTTCGCTTTCCTCGCGAGGAGAGCCCGAGATATCATCGCTTCTCTCGGCTCTTTTATTCGAGGAGCGATCGCGGTTGAGCTGCTTTCTTTTTCGAGATCGTGTAATTGCGCTCGATTCGTTTCCGTCTGTGTGCAATTTTTGTACGAGTCTTTGTTTTTCTGGGTGATTGTGGTGTGTGGGTTTGAATAATGGATTATTTTTAATTAAATGTTGGATTAATAAAAAATGTACGGTGGAGATTCGCAGAAATTAAAAAGAAGTAAACCCTGGTAGAAAATTGACCAGATTCTGGGCAGAATTTCTGGTCAACAAAGGTTAAAATGACATTTATCTAAAAATTCTGTCCAAAGCATTTCTAAAAATTTTAGATAAGTGTTATTTTAACTTTTGTTGATCAGAAATTCTGCCGAGGATCTTGTCAATTTTCTGCCAGGGAAATTAATGTATAAACAAAGTAAATCCCTTATCGTTCATTTTTAAAAACCCTGCGACCTACTCTAATTAACTAATTACAGTAAACACATAATCGTCAATTTTAATCCAACTTTTAACTCGATTAATTCCACCACGAATCGCGTAACACCTCAGTAAACCCAGATTAAAAATTCCCAACAAAAAGCGCCAAAAGATTACAAGAAAAAGAAAATAAACGATTAAGCCAAACGATTCAATCGCAGTACCCGTTCGAATTCCTCTTAAGCAGCGCGCTCCAAATACCTGCCTCGTGACTAATGAAAATCCCGATCTAACGCAGCCGCTAATGGTTTTCGAATTGTTCCAGTTTAACGCTCGCGCGCTCTTAACAAAAGCCTAGTGGCGCTTCGGACATCGGCGCGGGCTCGAAACAAAAGTCGTTTCGTGCATTTCGAAAGATCGTTTGTTCTTCTTTTGTGCTGCGCGTCTCGATTCCTTTTTATCTCCTGATTGCTCAATTAATTTTTTTCTGGCTCTTCACACCTCATTGTTCGGTCCGGAGAGTTGGTGAGCGTAATTAAAAATCGTTTTTCTCTTTACACTTATTAAGTTTCAATTCAAGATGGAATTTTGGTGTGTTTATGATGTGAATCTTGAGGTGAACAAAAGATTTTCGTGTTGATAGAATTGGACTAAGTTTTGTTAGATTATCCGGTGACTTCTTTATACAAAATCGTAATCATTCAATTAAAAAAACAGTGACGATGTGAACTAGATACACTCATTTTATTCATTTCCTAAATTGTCGTTGAATCTCGTTAGTGAAAACGTTAAACTACCATACCAAGCACTGAACAAACTATCATAAACCAGCGCATCAACCAAGATTCCATTTTCCATTCACCACATCCAAAAAAAAAGTCAAGCATAAAAACTAATTTTCGAAAGAACGAGCAAAAACCGAGCGCACAGGTAGATGCCGCGGCCGTTAACAGCCGCGTAAAAATAAAAAAAAAGCCGTCAGCGCTCGGCAATAACTCGTCATCTTTAGAATCTCTTTACCGTCAGCCGAGAAAACTCCGTTGACCCGTTTTTCCCGGCAAAGCCTCGCTTACACACACTCAGCCACCACAGAACACTACAGCAGCTCTCCCTAATCGCCCAGCGTTCAAATAAAATTTATTCGATTTTAATATACCCGCAACGAGCTGCGCCTATATCCCCTCGAAGAAAAAAAAGCCAGCCACGCTGAAAATTGTTAAACCTCCACTCGCGAGCTAACAATGCGCTTGCCCTATACCCAGAGATAAAAATTTACGGCGGCGTGCCACTCGTGCTGTGGAGAGGCACACATAATAATGTCGCTCTTAACGGGGTGGGCGAATTACTCTGGCAATTCCGGCTTTGCCGCGCGCGCGCGCGGAGCGATTAGCCGCGGCGGCGGCGGCCGAGTTACAAATAATTTACCTAACGGAGTGCTAAGAGCAATTTGTGCCCGGGGCCGCCTTCTTTCTTAAGTGCGCGCGCGCGCGGCCGATTTACGTTTACGCCCCGAGAAGAGGAGGCCGCCTAGGATAGGGTTATCGCTTGCTGAGGATCGTTCCTAAGCTAGAGAGCGGCCCGGTGTATATGGAGAAAACCGCGGAGCCACGAATCGCAAAGCGCCGAAGAGTATTTACTCGCTCGGGGCTAATCACTGCCAGAGCCCTTATCTGTATTAAGGTATAGGGTAGGCCGAGGAGAGAGGGTCTTGGCGTTTTTTCGAGTTTTATTTTTTACGAGTTTCCTGGAGAGAGAGAGAGAGAGAGAGAGTTGAGTGGGGAGCGCGCAGGGTGATGCATTATTTATCAATGCTTTAGTTTCGCCGGTGTTGTTAAGAGTTTTAGAAAGAGTTATTTTTTTGTTAGGATGGAGGGACTTTGTGCTCGTGGAAAAATAGGGGATTTTTTTTTAGGAGAGATGGTGATGGTGGAAAATTGTTTATTTAAAATATGTTAATAATTTTTAGCAATTAGTTAAAATTATAAAGCATTAATTCAGGAATGCTTTTTTAGTTGTAAAAAAAGAATTCCGATCACTGTATATGTTTGAAACGTGTGTTCTCGAACAAATTAAGAGTAAATGCAGCTCGACCTCGCCGAAGGGAATCTCAATTAAATTGAGATAAAATGCTTGTGGCGCTTGCCTGCTCTTAAATTGGAATCTTTTTTCGTTATTGTTTTTCGTTTTAAAAGTACCCGCTTCAATAAAATTATAATAGGTAGATCAACTCAATTATATCTTGAATACGTTTGTTTCATGAAACATTAAGAAATAGATATGTAATTAAATATAAGTATATAAATAGAGCAAATATTATAAATATTTTACAATGATTCTAGTCTATATCATACATTATTTTCTATCATTAAACTTGTAAAGCCTTTAAATAATAAAAATTAATTAAGATGTATTTTTACGTAAATATAGATTAATAATGGAATAATAATAAAATATAGATTCTGCTGATCGTAGATATGAAATTTTCCCTCAATTATACTCAAAAATCTCTCTCAGGCAATTTTTGACATGTCGTATAAGCTCTGCATTTTCAAAATAAAAACACTAAATTATAATAATTGGTTTTTAATTATCGTGCTAGCATTAGCGGAATAACATCTATTCGATTGATTATAGCGCAGATAATTATTGAAAAATTATAGCTATTTTCCAGAATATTTGTTTAAGGCAGCTTTAATCTTCATTGTGTTGAACAATAATTTTTCAAACATACAAGTGTTATTTATATAAGTGATATTTTATACAAGTGTCGTTTAATTTTCACACAACTTACGTTTTTAGCGTTATGTGGTGTTATAAGATGATGTGAAGATATAATAAAAACAAAAAAAAGAGAAACACTACAAAATTAAGAAAACATTAGTAAAACTGTAAGAAAACCACTACTTAACCTAAAACTGCTATAAAAGGACTGCAAATCTCATTATACACAGCATTTCAAATTTCTATACAACCTCTGCATCGACAACTCTCAACTATTTTTTATCTCACCGCCCACCATTCAGCCAGCTCGAAAGAAGAAAAGCCAGCTACCATAAAGAAAACTCTTCCCGGAAAATACAACGCGAGCTCGGGCTTTTCTTCCGCGCAAAGCTCCTAATGGACCGTCGGCTGTCGCGGGGGATGGGCGATTTAAAAGGCTCTTAATGACATTCCGTAGAAAGAGCGCGACTCGTTGCTCTTCTTCTCCTCCTCCTCCACCTTCTTTTCCCTCATCCGGGGACTTTCTTTCTCTCCTCAAGTCGGCCGCTGACGGGCTCTAATTTCATCCCGAGTGAAAACCGAAGAAACAAGTGAATTAGAGCCAGAGCGCCCAGGACTAATGATAGATCGGGTTCTCTCTTTTACGCGGTGTTGCCTTTCCTTCTTTATGCGGGAGCACTTTCTTTGACGAATAATTTTCGCGCTTAAGGGGGGGAGTACACCAGTCGTTCGCGAGATGATTCTTAATTAATCGGTAGTGCTGAGTTGACAGAGCTCGAGTTCTGTTAGGCTGTTTCGTCTAGATGTTGCTTGAATTAAACTAAAAGAATCATAAACATTCCGTTGTTAAAAATCAATGGAATCGATTTTATTGGCTGACGTTCAGCTTGCAGGGATCTTGAACGTTCGATAAACCGCTCATTTTCACGGTGAACCGGGCACGAAAACAGCGTATCAAACGAAAGGTACACAAGAAAGCGCTCCGACCGCGGGGGCGGGACACCGAAATACACGTCCAGAGCCCCTCGAGAAAGAGAGAGAAAGAAAGCGAACAATTAAAAAAAAAAGCGATAAGCGAGAGAGAGAGAGAAAGAGAAGGGCAAAGTAATCTCCATAGTCCGAGTCACCGGCCGCTCGCTGGCGGCCCGACAAAGGGCCTTCCCCTCGATTTTGTCTCATTTGAATATCTTCATTAATATCCTTTCCTCCTTCTGTCCCCCGCCGTCTTCGCCTCCCCCCACCATCTTTTTTTCTTCCTTCTCATCTCTCTCTCTCGCTCGTGCCTCCCCCCTCCCAGAGGCTATATCTCGCCCCTGCTATCTCTCCGTACATCCACTTATATATACACCTCGCTTGTGTTTCTCTCTTTCTCAACTTGGCTACATCCTCCGCCAAAGCAGACCGCATAAGCATTACCGGATACTTCTTGCCACCGTTTAATCGATCTCGTTCGTAAATTAAAGCCGAGAGGCTTTCGCCTGTATGCATATCGCGAGGCAGCTCGGCTAGAGCTCGGCCGATCGATTGCCGATCTCGCGCGCTTATCTGGGATAAGGCCGGGGAGATCGTTGCGAGCGCGACGTCTTTATAGACTGCATTTGTCTCGTTTTCCCTGCCCGTGATGGAGAGGAAAAAGTGGGATGAGCTTTTCTCGGGGAGGCGGCTGGGGCTGGGTAATTTAATTGACTTTCGGACGGAGACGAGGTTTATTATGAAGATTATAATTGGCTCTCGGGGTGGAATGGGACGTGAGAGCGGTGGCGGATCGGAGAGGATTCTTTTGTTCTGGATTATATATTTTTTGGTTGGATGCCGGTTTTGTTATCGGAGGAAGCGGTTCTTTGACTTTATCGAGCTTTCTTTACAGCTTGCAGATGCCTAGTATCTAATTATTATTTTTCAATAATAATCTAAAAAAGATCTCACTCTGGCGGCAAATAAACTGCAGTGTATCAGCAACGCACACACACAGAGGCAGCTAAAGGCTTAAATTTCGATCATTCTCAATCTACTCCCATCCATAAACGCGTAATCCAGCCGAAATCCGGCGAGAGACGCGGGCGCTCACTTTTTCTGCTCGATCCGCTCGCGAGAGCGAGAGAAAGCAATTTCCTTGCTTCTCCGCTGTATAACCCAACCATCAGGAGAAGAACTCGAAATACATTTAAACGCTCGGCGTGTATTATATATATATATATATATACGTATACGTGTTATAACGAAAAGAGCGGTCAGCTCGCGCAGGTGGAATGTGCAAGCGCGGTAATTTGGACCACCCAATCACCCGACCGACTGATCATAATAGCATTTTGTTTTCGGGCCCCCCTTTTTCCTCCTTTTTCTTTCCAGTGCTTGGCCGGTGCTCTCGAGCTTTTGCCTGTGTATGCGTGGGACTATATGGTTGTGTGTATGTATGAAATCGGCGGAGTGCAAAGCCACGCTCCGTGTCGAAGAAAAAGCGAGGAGGCGAGCGAGGAGGATGAGGGGGCGAAAGCGGAATTTTATGGCTGGAATTTTTTTATATGCTGTTTGCTGCGATTGGTGGATTTGTTTCTTACTGGAGTATTTGGCGTTATATTGGGGTAGTTTTTATGAATTTTACTTTTACTGATTGATTATAGAGTATATATTTTTAAAATTGTTTCTTGCTTATTAAATAATAAAGTTTATCCACCATTAATAAATTGTACTTTGCACTCCATTTTTCTCAAAATTAAACTTAAAACCTCACACCTTGCATTAAAAAGAAAAAGTCCGACCGAACGCATTATTCTGTTTCAAATTCACACCACGCCAGCCCCCATCTCAATATTAAAATCTATCGAGCCCGAGGAAACCTCCCAAATCCAGCTCTCTCGCCCAACTTCTCCAACCTGCCGAAAAAAAGCCAGCAAAAAACGAACAAACAGGCGCAGATAAAACCGGCATAAGCGAGCCGAGCGAGAAGCGAATGAGGGAAAGAAAACGCACAAACAAGCAATCTCCCCATTCCTTCTCTCATACTCTCCATTGCGCACTACCACCACAACCGATCGTTTCTCTTCTTCTTCTCCTTGCATATACACACACTTAGACAGGACCTGGCTCTCAGGGCGTGTAATAATCGGCCGCGACCATTAAACTAAACCGGGGAATAATATTATATTAAGCTGTAGCCGCGCTTGCTTCGATCGGCAGAGACTAGAAGCAGGGCGAAAGAGAGAAAGAGAGGGAGAAAAAAAGGAAAGAGGAGAAGCGCGTCGATATAGAGGGCTTCTCAGAACTAAGTAGATTCGAATTTTGATACGGATGATCGGGCTGAATACAAATTACTCATATATGCCGCGCTCGCGCGCGCGCGAGCGAGGGGTAATCACACGGTGGCTGGGCGTTCTAAAGAAAAATGTGTGCCCTTTCTCTCTATAATACGCAGCGCCATCGCTCTCCGGCGTGTGATTCTCCTCCTCCTCCTCCTTCCTTGCGTTCCTTTTTACCCCGGCGTTTTATGTATCGCTCGCAACCCGAGTTATTCGCTCAATTTTGTCCGGCGAGCGGCGATTGTAAGCCGCTGCATTTCTCCGCTTGGTTTATTAACTTTTGGAATGCGTTGGATGGATTGCTCTCTTTTTCGGTAGGCGGCTGTTCCCCCCGCGAGTTTTGTACTCTTTGCGGGGCCGGTTTTTCGACCGGACTAAGATTTGGTTTTTCTTTGTTTTTCTTTTGGCAAAAAGAGCTTGGATGAGACATGGTTGTTTTTGTTGATTTTTTTTTTCGGCGGAGGCGGTAATAAAACTATTAAATTTTCATTATTAATTTATTTGAGTAAACTGAGCAATCGCGAGGATTCGATTCGCTCGATGCTTTAAAGATTACGTTAATGTAAGAGCCGTGAGCAGGGCAGATATTATAATTGAGGTAAATAAAACGATTGGTAAAATAAAAGTATTCAATCAGCCATTAAATTACAAACTGGGGTAGAATGAACTTATTAAAACTGTACTCCCCCAATTATATACGTATATACTGGATAACCACATATTTAGGTGGGTAAAAAATATGTTTATGCCTTGCTTTTAAAAGAAAACAGTAAGCTGATTGCGATTATGAATATTCATTACAGAATTATCGACTGATGACTATTTTGAATTTTATATTTATGATGTGCAATTTAATGTTTTGTTCATCACATTTTTCCTCGATAGAATTTTAATATAGATAGATTTATAAGAAAATCGTAAAATTTAGTTTATCAAACTATTCATATTTTTTATTCATTTTATCTTTGGAGCCTTTTTATTTTTTCAGTGAAAATCCAATATTAGGAATGTTCTGACAAATTTTTCATTTTAACTCAAAGTTTATAATCGGATAAGAAGGAAAAATGTGAATCCAATAGCCAGAGTATAATAATTTTAAAAATTATAGAACCACACTGTTGACTTTTGTTAAGTTTTATTTGAGATTAGAAGGCTGCACAGTTTTTGATAAGAGTTATCGCCTAGTCATTGGATTTATGTATAAGTAAGGATACTTTTTTCGTTTTTATCCAGCTATATTCTTCTAGAATTTCATAGCAATTAAGTTTTTCCATGTATTTTACAACTATATTTTTTTATTACATTATCGTCAACACGAACATAAGCTCATTAATTTTAATAAAATTGCGAAAAATAAAATAAAAAATTTCCAAGCCAAAGCTAATGTTGCTTCATTCAAAAATTGTTTTCCCCTAATTAAGTTTAACAAAACTCTCCACAATGGCCGATCCAACGAAAATTCCTCCTCTAAAATAATTCCTTACTCGCTCGTTACTTTCTAAAAAAGTTCCCAAAGCATTCGCATTCCCCTCCGAAACACAATGAATAATAATTCATCGAAATAATTGCCGATCCCTCACGAATTCTCCTCCAAACGATTCTCAATTTCGATAAAAAGCCGCAGCCAGACTCTCCCAGCGGCCCCGTCGAAAGGCAAAAAGCATCGGCAGCAGCCAATCCGCCATTCGTACAGACATCCCCACACGCGAAGTTTCTGCATACAAGCAGAGAAAGAGAGAGAGAGAGAGAGAGCTGAGAGACGTCTTAAAAGCCCTCTTGGCCTCCCCCCGGTCCCTTGCGCAAAAAAAAAAAAAAAAAACAAGAAGCCCACGAAAAAGCCCCAACACACAGAGAGAGAACGAAAGTTTCGAGAATCCAATCATAATTATTCCCGGCGCGGGATATATCCGATCGGCAGCGGCGATACGATTGGATTGGCTCTGAGCGTGCGGCTCATACATATATACACCAGAGAGACGGCCGCGCACGAGAGGCAGCAATGCTCGCAGCATAAATAATTAATAGTAGCCCCCGTGAGGGAAAAGAAAGAGAGAACGGCGAAGGCCTCGACTCGCTGCAGTTTCGCCTGCTATATGCATGTCTGTGTCTGTGTGTGTGTTTGTGTGGGTATGTTTGTGTGCGTGTGTGTGTTTGTGTGTAAGTAAGCTCCGCCCAGCGAAACGTCGGGGCCCCACCCTGGTCCCCCGACCGAGCGACGTTTCACTCCGCACGTGCAGCGCTGTACTAGAGAGAGGAGGATGTGTATGCGTTTTATGGTATAGTTGCATGCGGCCGGGGATAGGTGTAGGTATATATGGCTTTCTTGCGCGAAGTTGAGGAGCTGCGCACGAGGATTGCGCGTGCTGCGGTTTGTTTTCGAGCTTTGCTTTATTGCTGGAAAGGTTTTTTGCATTTTTTTTCCGGGGAGGGGGTTGGTAGTTTCGGAGCTGATTAACATTTAGTATGGATAGAGTTTTGTGCACGGGTATTTTTTTGTGTGTATTTGTTTACGTCTGTAGTACTGTTAAATGCAATAGTATTACTTGTTAATACCGACTGTCTGTTAAGATAAAAGTAAATTATTTACTTAGGTACTAACAAATCACAATACTTTTACAAAAATCTATTCGATTAATTTTACAGAAAGTTTTCTACATTAAACAATTATATATTTAAAGAATTAAACAAAAATATTTCTTACTTTTTCACTTTTTACGTTTTTCTTTTTTTAATATTTTTTAAAATCTCAATTGTTATATATTTGACATATTATTTTGTTACTCTAAATAAGATTCTAAGCAAATATATCTTTGACAAAAATATTTGAAAAAGATCTTATACCTTGGGTAGGATTGAGCCAAGTATCCAATTCGAATGATTCTTATACGTTACATGTTCAGTGGTATGAAGATATTTTTTTCAGACTTCATATATAATATTATCAGATCAATAAGTTTTGTATAGGTGACATTAAAATAACGAGAAGCGAAATAAAATTTATTATAAAAATTAATATAAAAAGATGTATTATATGTATAAAAATCGAAAATAACAATTTTTGTAATATTCATTTGTTTTGATAAAGCGTCTATTGTTTCAATATTATTTTCGTTAAATCAAAAATCAAGCTGTCAAGCTGACAATTCGGCTGTTAAATCATTATTTCATATATGTTGACGTATTTTACCTACATAAATTCTGTTAAATCAAGAATATTTCGTCAAATCAACATTCGATTTGTTAATTGAATAACATTTCAGTCAATTCAATAAAATTATATTTGAGTGTACATATATTAGATAAGTAATATCTGTTAACTGTATATTATTAAGATAAATTAAATACGTATGCAAATTAAGTAGAATGATCCGAGACTGGTAAGACCTTCTAATCCAGATATTTTAAACTACACACAACCGTTATTCCAAATTAACTGATTACATTTAACTTCTCCATCACATATTATACTTAACAAATAAACCCACAAAAAACTTAAAAAAAAATCTAAAAAAAACTCCACTACTCCAATCCAGCCTCCCATTCTCTACTTACCACCTCTCCCCATCCCGAAAATTTCTCACTTTTCCCAAACCGCAGGCGCAGCTCCCAGCTGCGAATCGTGCCGTGAATATATGCACACATTTCGTCGGTCGAAACGCGAGCGCTAATAGTTCGTAATAGCTGGAAAGTGGGACGTTCGCCGCTTGTAATGGCCGCGGCTACCATAAAATCCGCTTATACCTTTTCGCCCATAGGCCAGCTCGCCATCACGGATCGAACGAATACGTATACGTATATACCCACATATACAAATGCCTGCTTTTCTTGCGACGTCGCTCCGCGAGTTTTCTGCCTCGTATACAGCCGCGCGGCTTTTATTATCGACTTCCGCGACGCTAGCGCACTTTCTATCATTTATTGTAATTGCGCCTAGCATCTGTTTTACGCGCTGGATATATGCGAGAGCCTCGACTCGTTTTATATCAGTTTTCGAGAGTGCGGATAGGCGAGGAGACTGTTAAATTTTCGGAATGTGAGAGAAAAATTTGCATGGCCGCGCACGCGAGCTGCATTTCGAAGGTGCTTAAACGCCTGGGAAAAAGAATATCGTGATTTAGGAAGAGGTCTCGGATTTTTGTTTTGAATAATTTAAATTATTGAAGGAGCTGGTAAATGTTACGTTCGTTGGAGTTGTGTAATGAATTTTATTAATAAATGTTGCCTGATTTGTAGATATAATGAAGAACAATAGGCATTTTCGAGTAAATTTTAATGCGAAATTATATTGTTCTCAAAGATTTATTGATATTAAAAATTGCATTTTATCCCGTAATACATTTTGTAATAATAAGTGAGTTAAATTTTCGCAGAAAATTGAGGACGTAAAAAGAAATTGAAGAAGGCGAAAGGAGAGGAAGAAAATATAGAAAGATAAAGGAGAAAGGGAGAACGGAAGCGTGGAAGCATGCAAATCCGACGATAAGGAGTCGTAAAAAATAATGACCGGAAAATTAATCGAACTTGACGTTATTCGCCTGTCGCTTCGAATTTTCCCGGATCGTCAACTAGACTCTGGACTTCCAACGGCGGGAAATCGAGGTGGAAAAATAAACCCTTGCCTAGAATCGATTTATACTCATCCGAAATTTCAAACGACTTTTTTATTTTTAGACTTATAGCCATTCTTTTATAGATAATAAAAAATCAAATTCAAGTTAATAGCTGTAAGTGTAATAGTTTGTGAAAAATTGCGTAAGAAAATATAAGTGTATTGTTCGGAGATTTTTTGTGCATTAAAAAATATTACAAATTTTAATATTATACAAATGTTTAGAACTTTAAAGTTAAAAAAATGTATGAAAAAATACAAAATAAAAGATGTTTTTTCTGAAACTTTTGAAATACAAAATGTAAGAAAGCTCAAAATGGTGAAATCTAGGTATAGTTATAAAGTACATATAAACATCATTGCTATTTCCAATTTCATTCACAAAGAATTTTAATACCTAACTGTAAGATGTTTTGGTTACACATGCATTCATAATCAAAAAGAATGCATTTTCTATTACATGTTTAAATTAAGTGGCAATTTATTTTTAAAGCTTTTCTGAACATTCTCCATTTTTCCAAACAAAACGTATCCAAAAATCAAAAATCGCTAAGTCCCAATTCACCCAACCACATCCACATCACAACTCCAAACCTCCCCGAATTCAAACAGTAAATCCCTCCAAGCTTATTTCCTCCTAATCGTCCCAACATCAACTACAACTCCAGCTCTTAGTCCACCTCCTTACACCCCCCTCAAAATCCCTCCCCTTCCAAGAAAGAAAATCCGATTCGCAAAGTAAGCCGCGCGCAGCTAGAAGAACGCCCGGGCTACTCCCGCGGAATTCAAGGGCTTTTTCCCCTCTCTTTCACCCCCCGCAGCCATGAAGAAGAAGAACAAGAAGAAGAACTGGCTGGCGTCGGCGGCGCGCTTACCGAATCACTTAAATGATTAAGGAAAAGGGTTGTTTGGACAGCGCGCCCGCGCGTTCCTTCCGATTTCCAGCGGGGACGTCTTTCGGCTTAATCCGTTTTGTCAACGGCCGGCGCTGGCGCGACGTTCTGCGGCTCATTAACCCCGCCGAGCGAGCGCCTCTCTTCTTTAACCCTTTCTACAGTCTCGGGGAGCTTATCTTTTGCGGAGAGAGACGTTTATTTTATTTTATTCGATGTGGCGGGGGTGATGAGGTGGGTGTTCGGTGAAGGAGATTTGATGGATTTTGTTTGAATCGATTTTGACGATTTGAGAGTCATTTTCGGAGAGGATCTAAAGAATTACCATTTAAAAATGATTTTTTTTATTTTCCAATGAAACATTTAAAATAGACACTTGTTTATGCCTAATAAGAGCATCAATATAAATTGGAATTTCAAAAGAAATATTTTATTACAGGCACTTCGTGTTTTAGTGCCACAAGGATATATTGTTTGAAGGATACCTTCAAACGGCCTTAAAAGCGCTATTAGAAAAAACATTAACCAAGAACGCATTACATTTTAAATTACGCTCGCTGAAACAGCAACAACAAAAATCTTAAAAACAACCCCAATCGAAATTCCTCGCCATCTTTGCGCTCTTAAATTTAACATATTGTCAGCGCTTAGTGAAAGTTCAATAAGATCAATCAAACCCGATAAGCAGGCCAGCTCGCTTAGCGTAAAAGAAACGCGTCCTCGACATCGTCCAGAACGCAAAGAAAAAAGAGGAACTCGCGCCTGAGAAAGAATAAAAAAAAAGGCAAGCTTATAAAGGCGAAAATTACGCGGCATCCTGTGTAATTTGCGCTCGGAAAAAAAGGCACGAATTAACCGGCTGAGAATCCCATGCAAATAAATCACTTAAGCCGTCGTAATAATTCTCCCGATTTGCATGTGCGCACGCTTTTTAAACGCTCGGGGTTCACTTGAAAACGAAAAGAAAAAGAAAAAAACGAAAAAATCATTCCCGACGATTTTTGGCACTCTCTCTCTCTCTCTCTCTTGAGGCGAAATAAGTTTTCCGGGTAAGCGGATAACCCGTGATTACTACTCTCTGGAAGCGCGCGTGAGGAATTTTATTTATCGGTAGTCGACGCATCGCTCGGCGCCTCGGAGAGAACCGCCGGCTTCCATCCTCTTATATAGCCCGGGGCGGGCTTTTGCGAGAGTTGCATGCGCGCGACGCTCGATTCTCTCTCGGCGAGCGAGAGAGAGAGAGAGAGAAAGAGTAACCTTAGATAATCGCTTACGTACGTGTACACACGCGCGGAGGCTGGAAATTAATTTTCAGCCTTTTTACACCGGGGGATGTGAGGAGTGTAGGGGGGCTCTCTGCGTGTGTCTCGAGACACGCCAAGTGAGTGTGGTGAGAGGAGGGAGGGTGGGGGGAGGTGGTGTTTATTTTGAGATGGGATTTGTGCTGGATTTTGTTGATTAAAAGTGAGGAGGAGTGTGTGTGGCTTGAATTAAGGAAGGTGGACGATTGATAGGGATTTGTGGATTGGAAATTGGTATGACTTGGTTTCCATTGCTGGTATTGCTGAAGTTACGTTTTAACGAATCTAGAATGAATAATTTTAGTGAACGGGTATAGACTAATGATTTTATTACTAGAGTATTATATTCGGAATATAAAATAAACTATTACTTGTTTTTGAGGAACACTCCGACTGCTCTTAGAAATACTTCTTGGTTGCAAGTTGACATTTTAATATTTACATAGCACAAAGTTTTTTTTTCTTTTTGATTGATAACATTATCAATTTTATTTGTTATGACATATCATTTGTTTGTTCTCAATTATATTTTAAAAACAATGAACAACCTCATTTAGCTTAAAATGGTCATTTTCTCCTTCCCCACAATAAAGAAGCCAGCCGAGCAAAATTCCAAATCCTCAGCAATCTCAAACGCAGTTAATAACAGCTCCCAAAAGGCCGCGAAAATCTCAATTGAATTTTGAAAAAGGCCATCGCTGAAAAAATCCCAACCTCCAAGAAAACCAGCTTTGAAAAATCCCACTTGTTTGCACACGACAAACTGTTGGCCGGGGGAGCTCGAGACCCCCGCTTGGATCAAGGAAGAGAAAGAGAGAGAGAGAGAGAGAGAGAGAGGAGCTCGTCGTCCAGAACGGCAAGTGCATGACGAGATAAAACACGGCACGACGCCTTTCCAAGCGACGCAACCGCTTATTATAGACGGGCGCTCGCGCGCGAGCCAGTGAGATTCCTCTTACAAATAAGAGAGACAGAGAGAGAGAGAGAGGGAGAGAGAGAGAGAGATGGCTCAGAAAAGGGATATAACCGTGCGCTCACGATTCTCGCTCATGAGCTAGGAAAAGAGGGATGAAGCGGAGAGGTATAATAATAATCGCTACGTGGCCTGCAATTAGAAAACGTTGTATTAATGGCACTGTTTTTCTAGATAGTGTTTCCGATCCTTGTGTGCGATTGAGACCGGGCGAAACTTTGCCAAGCTCGTTTATCTGGATTATGGCTCTTGGCGCACGGCTATATGTGCGCACGCTTCTATTATTCTGCTCTCTCTCGCTGCTCCCAAAAGTTCAAAGTTTATATGAACATTATCAAATAATTTTATTTATTATTGTTTATTTAATCATTATTAGTATGGTCACTTCTTTAGCTTCAGTTCAAAGTTCAAAGAAACCATATAAATCATTCACACACCTTTTGAAGCCCGCGAGTAAAAATCAGCAAATCTTCACACTCGCATCCTCACCAAATCCAGCCAACAATCCCCTTCCCAAAAAAAACCTCCCAGTTCCCATAACACCATCACTCGTAACCTCTGCACACGCTCTCAGCAAAAGATCTCGCGCTCTCTCTCGGCTCAAGAAAAGGGACGTTACCACCCCAATATCTCAGCGGCCGTAGTTTGTCGAAACTAGCGGTCGACCTCGTCCAGAAACAAGAGAGAAAGAGCGTCTCGGTATCGTTACAGTTTATTATAATATAATTATGTATCCCAGCAAGAAGAGAGAGAGAGAGAGAGAGAGAGAGAGCGCGCGATTCCTCCGGATAGCGCGGGGCAGAGCAAATACTGAGTCACGAAGTCCAAAGAGATCGGGGGGCACCGTGTATACGACGTCCTTTATTTTCCTTCCTTCCTTTTTTTCCGCGGCCCTCACGTTTCCACCAACCGACTATGTACCTGAGCCAGGGGCCCCCAGACATAACCAGCGTCACGATCGGGCTGCTTTTTCCGAAACTTCGGAAATTCAATTAGGCAGCTTCGCCGAGCTGAGGTGCGCCTTAATTAGCCGAGCAGCGCCGTATTTGTCGCGTCGCCGGGTTCTTTGTGATCGCGATGCTGCACGTGTGTGTGTGTGTATATGGGAGTCAAAACGATACTTTGCGAGAGTAGCTTGGTTAGAGTCCGCTTCGCACTTATCTATTGTGCGAGGGAGAGCTTCGCGGAGAATTTCACACGAGGACTTGGGGGACTGGCTGAGAGAGGCGAGGAATGCAGCGCGCCGGTTTGCTGCGTGATAGGAAATTGGTGAACGGAAGTGTTTGCTTTTTGTTTTTCTATGGGGGATATTGGGAAAGTGTATTTTTGCGCGTTGGGAAGGTATATGGAATTTTTAGGGGTTAAGGATTTTTAGCAGTGTTTAATTACCTTAATATTTACACAGTCTTCGCGCGTTATCGCGATAAAAGTTTCTATTAGAAAGCTCTAATAGAGATTTTATCCCCCGCTTTGGCTGGGAAAAATTCCAAGCGCATTACCCGCTCGGCAAAAATATGATGACTTAATGAAAAAAAAAGTCGCTGGCGCGAGATGCGAGATTCGCAATTTCACTTTTGGCCTTAAAATTGAAGGGCAGAATTATGACATTATCTCGATAACAAACGCAATTTTTCAAAGACTCTATCTCGACGGCTATCATCGCCCTCTCGAAATTAAAACATCAAGGCAAATTATTCCAATCGAAAAGCCTAACAAGCGCGCAAAACGAAACATCCGAACCCCATCGCTCCGCTCCCCCCTCCCTCGCTTTATAAAACCCTTTTATAATCATTCAATTGGCATTGTCTTCCCCATTTTTCAGCCGCTCGGCAAATAAGCCGCGAAGCACCGTGAGAAAGCAATTTAAGAATAACGAGAGCGTACACAGAAATACCTCGAGTCTTAAATAAATATAATAAGCCAGGCTCTCTTTCTCTCTGCCGAGAGAAAACAATAGGACGATAAGGGCAGCCTGCGCTATCACGATGACGTTTCGCGCGCTTTGATAGCTCATTTTGCTGGAATACATATACACAGTGCTCGCGAGAAAATAGCGGCAGAAGGCAGTTCTCAGCTCGCGCGCAGATGAAAATAACACGCGGCATAATAATTTTCGATATCAGGTGCCTTTAATCACCTTAAATCCACAGCTCTCCGGACACACCCCTGCCAGAGCGCGCGCGCAGACTTCTCCGCCGGGGTTATCTTAATCTTCCCGACAGCTGCCCAGCGCCTCTCAGCGAGCAACCGCGGATGGATGTACATGTATACATACACATTCGTTGCCGGCTGTATATACGCGCCTGGCTGGCTTCGAAAAAGTGCTGGATTTTTTTTCAGCTCTCGCCTTCTCCTCCTTCGGCGCGCACTGCCCCACGGCTCGGCGACTCATACCTCCTCTCTGTGTGTATGTGCCGGGGCAGCCATGTTGAAAGCCATTTCTCATATTGCGGCCGGCCGGTCTGGCTGCACTGTTGCGCCTCGGAAAGCGATGCCTGCTTTTTTCGATGACTGTTTGATTATGGGTGAGGAGCGCTGGGTAGGATGGGGCTGGTGTGACGCAATCGATGGCTTTTTGAAAAGTCAATTTGGCTTACGTCTGTATTACGCTGAGGATGGCTTCTTTTGGAATAAAATGAGTTGCTGCTTTATTGTTCGATTGTGTACAATAATTATAATTTAGGTAAATGTTGGGGAGATAAATTTGCTTTTATGATTTGTAGAACAGTGTTTCAAGAATGTACAATAAGTTATAATATTATAATTGCTAAATAGTGGAAACATAAATTCCGTTAATACGAGTAATTTAAGATTCACATATCATTACCGCTTTATCTTTTAATTACATTTTATTCAACTTTTGAGTGATTGCTTCTATTTTTTATATACTTCGCCACATACTTTGTTCTTATAAAATTTATATTCTCCCAAGCAGAAGGCAATAGCTCGAAAATATTAACATAAATTACTCTTTATTTCAATAAAAAAATTAAATAATGATCCGTATTAAATTCAAATAATCTGCACTGGGCCGCACGCTTTAATAAGAAAGTCATCTCACGAGCAATCCCTAAGTCTGGCCTAATTACATTTAGCGCTGATTATAATTCCGCGCTTCAAATTAACTGTATTTTTCAATTTATCCTTAAACACAGGGTTCACCTGACGCGGCGCGGCTTATTATGCCAAAGGAATCCTTCATTTCTTTCATCACGCAGATCCAGAGGAAACGATAGTGATTCCGGCTTGTTAGCTCCTACTTTAATTGCCCTTGGGCTTTTCATACTTCATAAGAGCGCCGCCGCTCCTTGAATTTCAAGTACACTTTTTTCGCTCTCGAAAACCAGTACGGAGAGGAAACGATTTTGTTCTTGCGAACGAACATCGGCTGTTGTGTTGGTATTAATGGTGTACAATTGTATGTACAGGTACGAGGATTAAGAGCGCTGCGAAATTGCGAGCAGTCTATTAACTCGCGATCATTAGGAGGAAGTTAGCGAAGTATGAAATTAAATAACTGTCTATTTGTTCGGCTCTTCGTGACGAATTGTGTTTACCTTGGGTGTACTTGTTAGATGTGGTTTTTTAAATTACGTATCGTTTACGATTAGAGAAATTTTGAGGGATAATTTGCTAGAATAAAGTAGCACATTATTATCGGTATTATTGTTTCCTTATTATCGTTCACTCCAGCTTTTATAAGCATGAAGTAATAAACTTAAAAAATTTATATTTCATAATTTTTTTTTATAATAATATTTGTTTAAAATAAAAATAAAAACTTAAAATATTTTTTTTATTATATACGATAAAAACACTCTTTTTTGACAATGTTTTGACAATTTCGATTAAAACATGAAAATGATTTCATTTTTTCATTTTTATAAGAGTTGCATTGTAATAAATATCAAAATTATTATCAATTAAATTGTATTCAGAAAATAATAAATCAACAACTGGCAACAGTGAATCCGAAACTTTAGTACACGGTTAAATACACGCGTGCAGTCTGTTAACATTTTTTGCCAGTTAGATAAAAAGACAAAAAATGTCACTTTTGAAGTTACCAGACAAAGCGTCTGTTAAATCGACATATTTTGTCTGTTAATTTAACAGACAATTCAGTTAACAGACAAAAAATGTTAACAAACTACACGCGTGTTTTTAACCGTGTCTAGAATTTATAAAGAAAGTCACTCCGAGAAAATTACTAACCTATTATACCAATATAATACATGCACTTACAACTCGGCATGCAAATATTCACCCAAATCTATTCGTAACTTAAGCGCTCTCAGTATCACCCTCTTTTAAAACATCAATTTTCCCATTTCCATCAAAAAATGGAAATACAAAAACTGCCGTTTAAAGAGAGCGAGGGCCTAATGAAATCGCCTGTTCATTCGTCTCTACAAATTTTATTTGTGCGCGGGTGCGCGCTCGCTTTTACTTTCCCCCCCTCTATAGCAAAGATACATTCGTCGGCGGCTGCTCCGGGCTCCCAGGAGAGGCGAATCAAACGAGCGGCAAATGCACTGTCGGATTCGAACGAAGCGGGACTCCCCCGCGTGTAAGTGCATTATTTTCCAATATTCCACGGGAAAAAAAGAGCTGGAGTGAGAACGGTGAGCTCTTGCGGGGCAGGTCCCGCTTTTCCTCTGTACTTTGCGATATCCCCCGAGCGGGGGGCGAGGAATCGACGGAGAACCCTCGATTTTTCGGGGAAGCCTAAGCGCTCCCGCGGGAGGCGCGTTCCAGTTTTCAACTACTGCGATTCCCTAATCGATCCCAATTTACTGGCGTTCTTTCTTTCGGAGTTTCTTCTTTCGTTCTCTCTTTGAATATTGCCGTAGCTTCAGGCTACAGGTAAATGCTTGAATTCGAATTTTTTATTTTAAATGTTTTTTGTATTTGCGGGGTGTTATTTGGGTGATATTGCTTTGTGATAAATCATGTTTGATAGGTACTTTAGATACAAAATGTATATGCGTAAAAACATTGATTTTAGTTAAGTATTCATCTCTATTTATAAATTGTATAATTTTAATCTATTAAAACAAAAAATATCTTAAAAAACAATTTTGTTTGACTATATTTTAATTAAAGAAATTGATATTTCAAAGTCTACTTTTTAAAGGCTTTAAACTTTTATTCGTTTTAAAGATATTTGCTAAAAGTTTATCCGATTATTGCAATTATTATAAATATACATTATTCTACATCAAAATTTATTAAAAACCGTTATTTTACATATAAGTTTTGATGTTACTACATAATGCCTTAAGTTACTATATATTATGAAATTTATATCAGATTTCTCCATAGTTTATGATTTGATAATGTTTTCGATCTCTTTTTCAAATGCTTCACATTTTGATAGATTAATAACATTGCGCATATGTTCATTTATACGAATACTATAAATTATTGGAATAGATGAACAATACACACAAATTCTCTTAAAAATACTTACATATTTTAGTGATTTTATCAACGTCAATAAGGACTTGATTTTTATTATTTTTTTCATATTCTATTATTATTTATGCAGTAAAATAAATTTAACTTGTGCACAAATATTTTCTTAACTTTTTTACCTTTCTAAAGGCTCTAGAATCTACTTGTGATTCATATAAAAAATAAAAAATATTACATCTTTTCTCGATAATTTGTCGCTCTGCTGAAAATTATCTTTCTTTTGTTCTACAAAGATTAATATTGCTATAGCATTATATACTTCTTTACATTATTTATTTTTGTTAAAAATAATTTGTTGAACTACAACATAATTCTTATTTCATTAGAAATAAAGTAAAAATGAATTTCCAACCAATTCCACTAAAAAGAAAAAGCCCTACTACAGTATCAACTACACAGAAGGATCGCGCTAAACGCAATTGCACTTCCATCAATAAAAGAACACACGAGCCGATAACACTCCGATGAAAACACGTGCATGACCGAAAAAAAGTCTAACGGAAAAAAAAGAAAAATTACAGCGCAAACGTCGATCGTATACGCAAAAAGCTGATACCGGAGAGTTCCTGGGTTGCAAGCCCACGCGCGAAAACAATTCGGTCCAAATAACAATCGAGCCGGAAAATGGCCGGGAGCAGAGCAAAAAAAAAAGCCAGAGTAGAGCGAGAGAGAGAGAGGAAAGCTCTCGTACACATTTCACTGGTCGCGCGAGCGCAAAAGAGCCGAATTCCCTTTGTGACTGCGGAATGACAATTTTACGGCATTTAGCGCGGCGGCTCAAAAAACAATGCTCTTCTACCCAAAGAGCCGCGCGCTGGCAGAAAAAAAAGCAGCGAGACTCTTTTATTTTTCATCGGAAACAAAAGCGTTATCGCGGAAATTGAATGACACGTCGGCCAAGGGGGGAAATTGCTGCTCGCGCGCGCGCGTCCGTCGATTTTTCGACGATTTCACCGCCCCTTCTTCTTCTGCTGTTTTTTCTGCTCACCCCCGCTTTTGGTGGTAGCGCCGGCAGCCCTACTGCTTTTTTTACGATTCGTGAGTGTTAGCTGGTAAAAGGTTAATCGGTGCATAGGTGTATGCTATCGCGGTGGGCGAAAAATAGCGTACGGCTTACAGGCTGATGCCCATTGTGCGCGCTTCGGATCGACGCTGCTTTTTTTTCGCGCCAGGAATTTTTGCCGGATCAGCGCGCGAACACGTGTAATTTCTTTGTAATTGAGAGGAGCGATTGCGGCTGTCTCTTTAGTGGGATCACTGATTTTAAGATATCTTTATTATCTGTATAGAATATATTGTTAATCGTAAAAGCCTTAATTTAAATAGATTTAAAAATACTGATTTAAATAAATGTAATTTAGATGTTATGATGTGAAGATTTGCAAACCCATATTCTTTAAACAAAAAGATTAAAAGTCTTAGCTTTGTTTGCAATGAATTGGAAATTATTGATAGGTGATCAGAAAAAAAATAAGAAAGAAGTATAAGTAAATAAATGTATCTGTTGTATTAAGTTACAATTCGAGGCATACTGACAATAAAACCCATATTTTTATAATTATAGTTTTTATAGCATAAAAACATCGCAAAAATTAGTATCAAAGATATCTAAAGTAAGGTAATTTTACTATTATGTATATTTTTTATGTAATAACGCTATTCACGTGTCCATGTATTGTATTTTACGTCTAATTTTTCATATGTACATTACGGTTAACACAATTTTTTGTACTTAGGAAATGTTATATTAAATACGTCACTTGTTGATTATTTTTGATAAAATTAGTCTATTATAATTATTTTTAATATTTTTAAATGTCATGTTGTTCGCAGAAGTGTACTTGTCCAGCTTTATTGCATGTCATAGTACAGAATTAACACAGTATAATTATTTACATAACAGCCGTAGCCAGAAATAAAAGCGTACTAGGTATATTTCGAAGTCATTATTTGAAACTCCAATCAAAATAGATTAAAAGAAAATGACGTTTTCCAGAAGACGATGGAAAAGCAAAATATTGCCAAAGACTCATAGTAAAAGATAGGATTTTAATACTGCTATACTATGATAATTTAAAAATTAAGAATAGACAAATTTGAATTTTTTTTAAGACATAATATTAGATTTAATATGTATTATCTATTAAAATAATAATTCTAAAAAAAAAAAATAATAGATATTATTATTTCTTTATTATAAATGATCTATAAAAATAAGAAAAACTAAAATAGCTTTGTAAAATAAAAAGCAAATTATAATTATTTTCAAATTGTCCTCCTCATATATTTTAAAATAATTTTTGAAACCTTACTAACCAGAAACTGTTAAATTTGAACCAACTACTGTTTAAATAAAGCCATAACAATCTAATCCAACAACCTATCTATTATACCCACACCCGAGTCTTTCAATGACACCCAATAACCAACTCCTCAACAGCCGCTCTTCACCTCCGCATCCAACCTCTCAATACCTACAAATTACGAATGACACGCTCCCCCGAAAAAACTAGTCCTCTCCCGCAAATTACAGTCGTCTAGCCGGCAAACAGGGCTCATTGGACGATTGCGCTAGCTCGCCCGCCTCCCTCCTTCCCTCCAAAAATTATCTCTCCGAAAGTGAGACTTTGGCAGCGTGAGTATCAATTGAGAGGTCCAAGCTATACGTAGGCGTGTGAGCATAACGCGCATTCGCGTGCGCGCAAGAGGAATAAATGGCGGCCGGCCGAAAAAAGGCTATCGTCGGCCCGGAGCCTTGTGTCGGGACCCGGTAATAGAATAACCACAGGGAGGACGCGTGTAATTGTAAGAATCAACTAATAACACGGCCCCGACGACGGAGGCCAGTTAGGCTCGTGCGAAACGGCGCTGTAGTCGTTCCTCTGCTCCGCGCGCGGATGTTTCTCACTCTGAAGAGTAAGAGATGCTTGCTTTGTGTTTTTGGAGGGAGAGATATATTTCGTTTAGTTTAATTCTATGCTATTTTTCGCAAATATTGCGTTATACTTTCTTTGTTGGCGAGGAAAGTCAGCGAAGAAGTTACGGGCTGTACGTCATTAGCGTCGTAAATTTTTCGGTTTATTATTTAAGTATAGTTGTTGGGTCAAGTTTTGGAAATTAAAGCATTGATTGTACGTCTGTAGTTATGAATAATTTAATGTGTCCCCTAAACAAAATGTGAAATAAACATAAAGAAAGAATAAGGTATAATAAATACATAAATGTACAGAAGTTCATATTTTTATACCTTTTGATACTTTTTATAGCTTTTTCTTCATTTGTGTACATAGGAAAAATCAATAAAAAGTGATCTTAGTTATTGATTACAAGCTGCAGATATTTCATATACATATTTGTACACTTTTATACATTTTTGTTCATTTTTATATATTTATACATACTATTGTACATTTTTATACCTTTTTACACTCTTATATACATTCACATATTTTATATTTAAATGAATATAAAAAAATTATATATATTTGCATACTATTATACATTTTCGAAGGTTTGTACCAAACTGCACTTAATAGCAATGAATATTCTTAGATAGGAAGCAAAAAGTACTAGTAATATTCTAGTTCACGTAAAATATGTCTTATATACAAATGTAAATAAAAAGGTCTGAATATATACAAAAAAGTCTGCTAATATAACAATTATAAATCTTCTTGTACATTAATATAAATTTTTATGTCTTTCTGCAAATTATAAGACTTTTATACATATTCGTATACATTTTCTTTCTTTTTTTTGTTAATGTCAAAATCATTTTGTGTTGGATGCATTTTATTTATTTATTTATTTACTACATTAAACGGGCTAGAATCTCTTTACAAAAGATATAAATAATAACATATTGCTAATAAACATAAATTAGAGATCTTAAAGCAAATTTTAAATTTGATATTCCATCTAAAGATTAGATCCGCTCCGGGAGAGTATTCCTGGATAGGTCTCTGGCAACGAAGGTTATAACTAATTTGCCTAAACTGAAATAAGTTAATAATCGTGTCACAATTGATGAAATTATGAAGTATCTTGAACATAAAGAAGCAGTCGTTGTAACGATGTAAAGAAATCAGTGTAGGCAAATTAAAAGACAGGGTAGCATCTGTATAAACGTGATCCAATCTGCTCATTGGTCTCCTAGCCTTAAAGCATAAGTATCGCAAAAACTTAAGCTGAACAGAATCAATTTTATTAATTAAAGTTTGCATATAAGGTGACCAAATTTGAGAACAATAGAGCAGATTAGGCAACACCATAGATCTATATATGTAAGATTGCATAAATATCGCTAAAATCACTGGTAGTACGCTTGATAAATCCAAGTAGGCGTAAAGATTTACATTATTATTTACATTATTATTTAGAATAAAATTTTATATCCTAAGGTTTTACCGTTTAAAAATTTCCTACAATTAATTTGATTCACATTAATATTAATCTTTTATATTTTCCATTAATTATTGTTCTATTCCATCAATTCAGGAACTAACTTCTAGTAGAAAATGAAGTTCACCTCTTCTAAAATCCAGCTATTTGCTCTTCATTCCACCCACAGGCCGCATCAACGATCCACCTCATTTCTTGGATCCACCTCCATCCGTCAATTATTCTAAAAACTTCACCCGGAAATCGCGGCAATCCCGCGAAAAGAAATCCCCGTTCGGCACTAATCACACAATACACCGCGCTCAATTGTATTGGCAGTAGGCACGCGTGCGACTCTTCTCATGTGCCTGCCTATATACCTGGGGCGGCAGTCAGAGTACGGAGAGAGGGGGAGGAACGGATTTGCATGTGCAATTAATTCAATTAGGCGGATTACACGTTGGCGCCGCGGGACCGCGGCGTGCATCTACCTAGGACTTCGGGAGAGGATGGCGGGCGGGCTCGAAGAAAGAAAAAGGAAAACAGGGTATAGCGCGAAGCGAGGAAGTGATTTTAGTTGATTAGGTGCGCGTTGCCGATGGCGTGTGTGTGTATATGCCGAACGAGGAAGCTGGGAGGAGAGGGGAGAAGCCGTTGTTTGGAAAATTGGTTTCGGCATGCAGATTTGCTTTGTTTTGCGAGGCACGGGAAGATTTTTTTATTTTTGTGTTGTAATGATTAAAGTTTTATTTTTTTAGAGGGATTTTAATGATTTTGTTTTTAAATTATACAAATGAAAAAAATACACGCTTACATTAAGTATCTATTTAATATTTCATTTTCTCCTTAGACTAACTCAACGGCACAAATTTTTTCCCTTTCGCAGAAAGTCTTGACGAACCGTTAATGCATCACGCGCAATGTATAGAAAGAAATAGATAGTCAGATAGGCTCGTTCCAATTTCATATTGATTTTGGTATTGATTTAGCTCTTATAACAAAAATTGTATGACTTTGCATTTACTAATAATAAAACCCACCTTATAACTTATTTTAAAATGGTATATTTATAGAAATTTACTTATGAGATAATCAATACAGAATAATCAATAATTATTGAAATGTTCCATTAAAATCAATTATTTTCAGAACAAAGCTGTAACAATATTAGAGAATTACGTAAAACTTATAATATGTAATAATATAGCCAAAATGTTGTTAAAATATTGCAATGCCATTATTGTAACAATATTATAACAAAATTATACTGATATTGTAACAATATCGTAATAATATTGTATCAATATTATAGTAATATTAAAATAATATTGTAGCAATATTGTGTTAACATTATGTTGGTATTGTAGCAATATTGTATTAATATTGTGTTAATATGTGTCATTGTTGTATATCCCTAGTAGAAAATTGACCATATTCTAGGCAGAATTTCTAGTCAACAAACGTTAAAGTGACACTTATTAAGAAATCCTGTTCAAAGCATTTCCAGAATTTTTAAATAAGTGTCATTTTAACATTTGTTGACCAAAAATTCTGCCCAGAACATGGTCAATTTTCTACCAGGGCAGCATTGTATTTATATTGTTTTAATATTATAGAAACATTGTGTTAATGTTGTGTTGATGTTTGTCATTATTGTGGACGTATTGTAGCATATTGTAGTGATATTGTAGTAATATTGTAATAATATTATAGTGCGATTTGTAGTAATATTGCGTCAGTATTTTAGTATTTTATTATTAGACAGATTGAGCCTCTTAAGAGACTATTACTGCAATTCCTTTATTTGCCAATAATATGTTATAACAAATTTTTACAGAAATATTTATAAATGTACACTTGTTGATTATACAATAGAAGTGTTATACAAGTTTATTACAATTTTAAAAAAATTTAAATACATATTTAGCAGCTACTACATGCGGTTGCGCTATCATGTCCTCTATACGCAAAGGGAGTTGCAATTTGATTTCTAGAAGATTTTTTTATTAGATCTTTTCTCTAATTATCATATAATGAGCACTGCCATAGCACATGGTTTAGATCTTCGTCATTTTTATTACAAACGCATTCTGGACTATCTATGTATCCAATTCCTGCCAACGAAGCGGCTATATTATAATGGTTCAACCTTCTTCTATTTATCACTGTACAATATAATCGCAAGAATAGTTTAATTTTGAGAACCAAGGTTTGGAATGACTCTTATGAAAGAGCTAAAAAAATAACTTGCCTCTTTCTGTTGCTTGTTTCTCAATGAGATAAATTGTAATGTTCAGTAAGATCTATAAATGGTAGTTTAACAATTTTATCGATATTGTTGGTTTTGTTTGCATTTTTCGCTAATTCATCTGATATTTCATTTCCTATCATACCTATGTGTGATGGAATACAAATAAATTTTATTTTATTGAGGGATTGGTCTCGATGATTTTATTTTGAATTTGTTTGGTTTCTAGGATGTATTTATTTGTTTTGATGCTTACTTTGGGATATTTCAGATTATGTAATGCGCTAAGTGAATCGGAGAGTACTACGTAATTTGTGTTTGCTTGTTGTTGTATGAAATCTAAGATAATAAGTATTCTAGTATTATTGTAACAATATTATTTCAATATATAGTAATAATATTTTAGCAATATCAATACTTAAGAAATATTTCGGTATTCAGAAATTCAAATACTATAGAAAAATTTACTTATATTTATAATACAGCTAATTATTTCAATTTTAGTATACTACATTTATTTTCTATTAGCATTTTTTTGAATTCAACACAATATAAATTTTCTTTATATTAAATTTAATAAATAAACGTTACTTTAAGAATTAAAACATAAATTTTAAACTTTTATAAAGATTAAACTCATTTTGTAGGTTTTCAACTCTTTACTTCCAGATTTCACGCTTTTGAATTTAGAGTTTAGAGAATCACATAGTACCTCTTTACTAGTACGTGAGAATGTAATATTTTTTAAATAAATTCTTAACAATATTGTAAAACTTTGAAATATACAATATCACTACAATCCAATTAACGGACTCCTTCTACAGCAAAAACAAAAGCTGCTTGTACAACCAACAAAAAATCTCGTCATTCTTTCACCAACCAATTCCTTCTGCAAAAGTCATCAGACACTGGGCGAAAAAACTTTCATTGTTATTGCAGCCCGGAGATGTAAATCAAATTTCATAACACCATAAATCATCGATCAGCTCGGCAAACTCGCGCGCGTCGCTGTTTGTATATACATAGAAAGCGCGCTCGAGATTTCTCTTCTCGGGCCAAAGAAATATCCGAGTCCGGCAAACTGCTTAACCATTGGCCGGGGTAATTGCGCGCGGCGGCAATAACAGCGATATATCCTATTCTCTTCGCCATTCGCGCTCCGCGATTCCGTGATTTCTTATTTGTTTTCTTGTCACGCGCGATTTCCCCGCTCTCGCTTATAGACTGCGCGCCTTTCTCTCGTTATGCACGGAAGTGTTGCCTCCGTCTGTGTTCGAGTCTGCATGCTTGCAAATAAGTAAGATAATTGGCATTTTCTAATTCAACGGGATGTGGCAAAAAGCGCGCGCGCCGAGCGCTTTCCGGGCTGGGATGAAAGGCAAGGTTCGAGTTCTGGATGTGGTACGTGGACTGAGCATTCGAGTCTATTGCAACGGTTTGAGTAGTAAAACTACGGAGTTGTATTGTTCGACTACTTATAAGATGAAAAAATTTTCAAGAGGCTTTTAACATAATTACATCCGTCGGTAGATAAAATTAATTATTGTATTACCAAACAAATCTTCCAACTAACTTTTCCACAATATTAGCCAACATTCAAAAAACGACCTACCCGATTAAAAAAAAATCAAAATCACCGGCATTTAAATACCCATATCGAGCGTCTAACGAAGCCCTCCCGTAGATCGTGTCCAGCGCATCGATCCGAACAATCACTTATTGCCGCGGAGGCTCGCGTCGCTCGGTCGGAAAACAAAGAAGTAAGGAAGGAGGGAAAATCGATCGCGCGAAATTATTGTTCTCAGCTAGCTCAGGGGAACCTTCGACCTCCTCGAGCCCGAGCAATCATACAAAGCTGGAGGGTCGCCGACTGGGGGGCTGGGTAAATGGCGCCCCAGGACTAGCTTGCCGTATATACGTGGCGCCTGTCTGTGACTATATACGTGCCGTACAGCGTCCACTGCTCGCTCAATTTGATTCTCCTTGGCTGTGGGCTTTCTACTCTGCTTCTTCGCGGTTGCATGCCCCCGTGAGCCTGGAACGCGAGCGTGGATCTTTTATTTGTGGAGCTGTGCTTTTTGAGCTTGGGAAAGCGAGTGGGTTCAAGTGTTGGAGTGTGGAGCTGCTGGACGTTGTGTGGTGGGTGGAGCTGCGAGATTTGGTTTTGGAGGTTGGAGATTGGTTTGTTGGTGTACATTGGTTGACGAAGTTGAATAGTGTGATTGCTGTTTAAAACTATACTGTAGGACAGTAAATTTATACATTTTTTAAAAGTCACTCCTCATAAAGAGCAATATTTTTTTATTTTCCGACTCTAGTGCATTTATTAATTATTACTTTTAATTATTATTTTATTTTGAATAAGTAAGAAAGACTGTGAATTATGACATGGGTGAGCATTGCAGTTATAAAATGCAGTTAAGTTTTGCCGTATAAAGTTTTTGCATCTAGTCCGACACCATTTCATTATTACCGATATCTTGCGATTTTTTACGGATAACTACTGAATCAGTTCTATTAACGATTCTAAATAAAAAAAATGTATTTCTTTAAAATATAAGGTACATATATAGAAAGTAGAATAACAAACAGTACATAACAAAAAAAAATAATAAACTAAAAAAAAATATCAAATAGAACATACAAGAAACGCTGCCGGTATAATAATCATACTTTATTCAAAAATCGCACGCGGAAAAACATCGGCAGCTCTAATAACAACACGCTCCGTAATCTTTCTCCAGCATCCTACCCACTAAAAGCCTCGAATCTCCACTAGACAACACACATCCATCCAAGAACTCGCGCGTACAGCAGCAGTCCGCTCTCCTCTCTCTCCTACACCTATAAACCTTGTCGACGGATGTGGTCGCGCTTGGCGTTTGATCGGCTAGACGGAAAAATGTCTTCCGTGAGAAAGTCCGCTCCAAACGCACCTCCTGCACCTCTCCATATATACATGTACACATACACGCGCCGCGCAGCAGCTGCAGCCGCACACGCGCGCCATTTTCTATATCGCGTGTGCGCTTCTTCGATCCTTCGCGTCGCTGTTTATCTCCTCTTTTTTTTATACCCCTCCTCCGGCTTGTGCGCTTCTTGCCTTCTCTTTTCTCTCTCGCGCGAGCGAGCGACCGAGCGAGCGGCCCTGTCTGTTTTTCATTCGCGCGAATCGCGCCTCAAATTGCCAATGATCGCTCTGCCGCTTTTTGCGACGAACACGAGCCCGCCAGAGAGCGAGGAGGACTTTTTTTTCAGAGCGAGGAGGAGAGCAGCGCGTGGACTTTGGTATTCGATGGTTTTTTAAGAATTTTTTCGTTTTCGTTTATTGTTAGTGTGTGGATTCTAAACGGTGATTTATAACTGATAAAATATTTTTTTTTATTCATACACTATTAATTTTCAACCCTCGAATTGACAATCCTATCAAAACCCAGCCGTTAAAACTATACACCTGTCAGCAAACATTCACCCAATCCACGGCCGCTCAAAGGATTCGCGCCTCGAACTCGGCTACATTTCGCATCCCCGACGACTGTTAAGTAGTACAAGGGAGCGTCTCGCAAGACGAGGGAAGATTAATTCCGGCGCGCTCGCATATATATACCTCGGGATCAGCGCCGCTCGCACACAGACACTTACGTACACGTAAGACGCTGTCTCTCCCTCTGGTCTGCACTCGCGCTGCTTGCGTATACCGCTAATCTGTTTAAATAACGAAACATCCCTCGGGGGGTGGCCCAATGGCTGTATGTGCGCGCGCGGAAGGGAGCGAGGAGGAGGTAAACGAAAATCAATGCGAGTACACGGCTGGCACGTCATAGAGAGTATCACGAGCGAATCCGTCTTTATTGCTCTGAGATGATTGCTGAGAATTAATTTCGGCGGGGTTGGAGTTTGGGGTTCGAAAGGATTGGGATGATAAGTTGGGTTTTCGATGTTTTGTTTTTGGAGTTTTGGAAGAGGTAACTTGTTACTTTAAAAATTGCTGATTCGAACGCTGCGTATTTACACTGCGATTTAAATTTTCGCATGAGTAAAATGGATATATTTAACACACTAGAAAATTAAATTGTCTCTAGAGTTATAGTCTAACTATTTGTAAAATAAATAGGGTAATTTTCTATTTAAGATTTTCGAAAATCGAAGATAATTTGACATTCATTCATAAGCGTCAATAAAAATCGCAAACTATCAAACTTTCATTGCAAAACCATCAAATCCCGTTTACCCAAGCCCCTCGCCGATCTCTCGAAATTTATAACACTTTTTTCATCCTAAACATCCAAAAAGTAAAAAAAAACCCCCCACTGCCCCGCATAAACGTCTGCCTCTCTCAAACCCTCACCCGACAAAACAAAAGAAGCGCGAGAAAGAGATTAAAGAAAGCCGAAAGCAATCGCGCTGCCCTCGGCCCGTTCTATAAGCGAAAAACGAAACGAGCGCCCTGGCCCCCGCGCATTACGCTTTCTCCGAAAAACGCTCATCCTCCGTTTTCGTCCGACTACTTATATACGCGTGCGCCTCCCTCCACTCTAATACAAATTCATGAACGAGCGCTCGCGCTTAGGCCCCATTAGCCGGGGCGCAGTATCAGAATCGCCGGGATGAGGCAGAAACGCGTAAATCAAGCGAGCTGCATTTGAGAGTCGGGTGAATTTCGTTCGGTGCGGATCTTGAACTTGGAGGTATTACATGTGAGGTAAGAGCGCGAGGTGTGTAATTATAGGTTGCGGGTGCAGGTGAGTGCGGAGAAGACGCGAGTGGTGGTCGTGAGTTTGAAAGTCGCGAGTGCCCGAAGTGAGATAATTTTTTGGGGGGTGTGTAATCGCGGTGCTAAAAGTTTTTATGTTGGGGAGAGAGGAAATGTTGGTGAGGGCCGATTTTGGAAAAGGGTTTGGAAATGGTTTTTTTTCTAAATTAGCAAGAATGGTTTTGGTATGTCGTAAACGACTACAGGTTATGGTAAATTACGCTATTTTTCTTCAAAATTTTAAACTCCATGCAGCTTGAAAAAGCAGTCTGATCGTTCCTTTTGGAAAACAGACGCACTGCACACCAAACCAAAAAAAAAACAATCTCCAAAAGCTAATAAAACCAAAAATAATCAACCCAAGCTCGGACTCGGCGGCACCACATAATTGTTTAATTGAACGATTAGCCAACTTACTTAGCTACCCACACACCCAGCCTCAGCGTATCATAAAACGATCGATATCCAGCTATCGCTATCGATTCCCCAGCCAGATATAATTCATTCTGGAAAAGGAGAGAAATCGCCGCTCTCCATAAAACCGAGCCCGCTCATACACTTCTCAGGCTCTCGGCGCAACGGACACGAGCTCTCGGAATTTTATTTTCATACTTGCGATCTCGATCGCACGGTAGGGCAGCTCCTCGCGCGATTAGTTTGTCGCCTAGGGCCATACGCGAGCGAGCTGCAGCGCGTCGCCTTTTGGAACCGGATTGATTTCCATTAAAAGGACGATTCCAGACGGGCGCGACGCTGTGGGAACGCGCAAAGACGAGGGCAGATGCGCGCTTGCTTTTATGGACGCGTTGAAATTGCAAAAATTAAGCGTAAGTAAGAGCAACAACCTGTGATTAGAAGACGAGTCGCGTTAAGGTTTTTTGGGGCGAGAGAAAGAGGTTTGGCCAAGTAAGCTGGCTTGGCTGATGAAGTTGTTGTATAATATAAAGATTATTGCGAGGCTGGGAGAGAGCCGGAGCGATGACTGTAATATACCGGTCTAATCGCGGCGATAAAGGTAAAAGGTGTTTTAGTTTTGCTGTCTGCGGAAGGAGGTTTTTGAAAAAGAAAGATTTTTTTGTTATTACTTTGATTATTTGTATTATATAGAGAGAAAAGTTGCAGTATGCAAATAAAAGATTCATTTGATGCCATACGTTTATATTAAAATAAGTTTGATGAAATACAGTACAGATATTGTTTGGACATAGTAATTTTCTCCATTATAATTGATCGAGCGTAATTTATCATGAATTTACAACTAAAGCTTCGAAAATGAAGTTTGCAATAAATACATCAAGCTCGGAAGTAAAAATAATTTGGCCTTTGATTGAATTTTAAAAAGGGCCCCTTCCAATTACTCGGCAGTCTCCATGGAATTTTCTAACCGGCCGTACACAGTGGATAGGCCATAGATATATATAAGAGAGGCGAAAAGAGAGAAAAGTAAGGAAAGAGAAGAAAAGAGAGACGGTCGGATCGTGAAGAACGAAAGTTATAAGAGAGAAAATGAGAGAAAAAGAGGAGAAACGAGGGGGGAGAGGGAGTCGAGAGAAGCTCAAGAGAGCGGAGAAAGAGAGGAGAGATATATGAAAAAGCGCGTCGTGCATAAGGCGATTCATCTCGTCCGATCGGACACTTTGATTACCGGTTTCGCATTCATGAGGGATTCCGCGACGTTCCATTCTTCTTTCTCCTTCTCTCGCGCCTCAATTTGTCGAGTGGCTGCTGCTTTCCTTTTGCTTCTTTAAGCTCGCCTTACATGCGTGCATCCACTTTTCTTGTATTTTATATGTATGTGCATATACACGAGCGCGCAAGCTGCACTTTTGCTTCAGTTTTCATTCCTTTATGAATGCTCCGCGCGTTCCTTCAACTTCTTAACGCACTGTGTCCTTCCTTTTTTATCTCTCTCCCTCTCCCAGTCTTCCTCCGAGCCGAGAGAATTATTACGTTAAGTAATTCGCTTATAAGCCCGAGAGAGGAGAGATATAATTTTTTTAATGCATTTTTAAAAAGATGATTTAATCCTTTGATAATCTCGAATTAATTTTCCGTGGCGAGTGTCTTTATACGCGCAGCCCCGACTGTCTTCGGTATTTTAATACATTTTTGTCAACACGTGTAATTAGATTATTTAAAACGTTTTTTAATTATTTTATTACTGCACGAGCGGCCTTATTAAAACTCCTTTTAAAACCGCACTTAAGAGTAAAATGATATTGTGTATAAAATAAAGTACGGAAAATTGGAATATTAAAGAGCCTTGGACTTTTTATAGTTCTCGGTAGTATAAAAAAAGCATTTAAACATAATGCACCCGCCGTCCATAAATATTTCATAAAATAAAGAATTCCGCGTAAAACCATTCAAAATAAACTCAGACAACACTACCGCTTCTTTACATCAACATCCTATCTTAAATAAAACGTGCCGCCACTCTTAGTACCCTCAACAATTCATTCAGCAACTATAGCTCGCGACAAAAGCTCCCACATTTTCCTTCGCGCTTAGCATCCATCTAAATTCAGCCATCACTCCGAGAGAAATTTTTATTACTTAATAAACGTCGCTCCGCGCGAATGCTTAACGTAATTACCGAAATAGACGCGCGAGCTCGACTTTTTTGCCCCCCTCCTCCGTCTTCTTAACTCCCCTCATTAGCCGCGGTGACATCTTGAAGGTGCGCGGCCGCGCGAAATAAAAACGAAGGCGCGAGAAGGAAAATACATCGACGGCCTCTCCGGGGACTTGAGGAAGGAGGAAAAAAGGGAGAAAAAGCAAAGGAGAATAAAAGACTCGCTAAACAAATAATTTCTGCTGCTCGGGCTTTCTGAAAAAGCGACGTTTTTCCCGTGAGGGCCTGGCCTCTTTCGTCTCGCGTAATTAAAAGGAATAACGCGCGATCGCAGAGGATGGAAATTACAGGCGAGCGAGCGCGGGGCTACCGTGTCTAATTAGCGCGATGGCGACGATTAAGGCGCCTGGGCACACTGCGAGTACTTCTTAGGAGAGGGGGAAGGGGGATGGTAAGCTGGAGCTTCGAGGAGTCGACGATTGAGATTGGAATTATTTTTTTTTTTTTTCTGTTTTGTAATTTACGTTGAGAGGACGGTTGTTTGGGGACTGGTGTTTTTTAATTAGAATTAATTGACGCTGAGGAAATTAATTTGTTTTGATTCTGTTGGTGAATTGGTGTTGATTCTAAGTGGTTTGTGAGATAATTATATTATTGAAAGTGGATTCTGCGATACTTTATAAGTATTGTTGAATTTATTTGTTGATATTTCATTTCATGATAATATAAAATTTTGTTTAATTACAGATTTTCTACGAAGTCATCTTGTATCATTTGCAAATAACAAAATTTTGAACTAAAAGTCTTAAATACTTTAAACGTCTCGATTTCTGTAGAATCATTTAAACTCACTTTTAGTACAGCACAGCAAACCAAAAGCTTCCTTTCATAACTCCTAATAATCTTGGTAAAAGCATCAATTACATACAATCTGAGAAGACCTCGGATCTTTAATCCCGAAAAGAAAATGGTAATGAAACGCGCGCGAGCTCGGGCGCAATAAAATGGTATAAAAAAATCGATTAGCTCGGGAACTTTATACAAAATAAAGAAGTCTCAAGGGCACTCGAACGTTTCTTTTGCTCGTCTCCCCAGAGCGCTTGTAGCGGGCGTTTTATTCGATAATTATGCAAATGCGAAAATGATGATTGTCGGGCAATGTGTCCTCCGAATATAAAAAGGAAAGCGCGCGCTCGCAATTCGGTTATCTTTATGATTCGAGGAAGAGAAGAGCAGAAAAAGAGAGAGGAGAGGAGAAGAGCAGCGGAGAAAGAGAGCTGGAAGAAGTTTGAAGCAAGTAGGGGCGGGTGGAGGGAATGTATAAAGTTCGAAAAATAAGTAGCGATTTAATGGGATTTGCATTTTCGATGAATTTTTATTAAAGTTTTTCGAAACTTTTTATTTGTTTGAGCGCGCCGCACTTTAGTTGCTCAAATTTTTTAATGGCTTTTTTTAATTGTTGTTTATTATATTTTAATTAGTTTTAGCCATCAAAGCATAAATCTTGCGGCCTGCAAAAAGGATGTAACGTTTTTATTATTTTAAGACACGAAAAAATAAACTTTACAATTAATATCGAAGTTAAAAGTTAACGGTAAATTAATATACTCGTACAGCATCATATTTACACGTATCCGCGCATCTCGCAAAAACTACACCACGGCGCTCCCACTTATCCGCGAAGCTCCGCTAAACCCGCAAAATTTTCCGCAAATTTCGAAAAAAATAACGGAAGCGAGCGGCCAGGAGTTCAAATCGACGTCGGTTCCGGCGGCCGTCGTCTACCCACAAGTGGCGACGCAAAAAGCGGGGCTCAGATACGACGACGTCGAAAAGAGAGTCGGAGTCAAGCCCCTCATTTGCATAGAAACGTTCATTTTTTTCCTTACGTACAAATATGCTGACGGGGCGCTCGCTCGCCCGTTGAATCGCGTTTTACATTTTTGCAGGCTGCGCGACACGAGGGGTGCTGCGACGAATGGCTTTTTCGCGCCGAGCGAATTTGCAAAGTCTTCGCGAGGAGATGGGGTGGTGGTAGGTATGGTGATGTTGGCTCGAATAATCCTCGATGTTGCGGGAGAGAAGAATTTGAAGGAAGTGTCGTTTGCGGGAGCTGGATTAGCGAATTAAAGTGCCGTTATTGACTAGATCCGATAAAAAAGTAGGTTGTCATGGGATGCGGTATTGATGTAATCTTTAAGAAATGTCTTAGTTTGAAGTACGACTGTGTGCAGGTGTACCAAAAACAAAGAGTAGATGTTGCTTAAATGATTGGACTGTTGCAGAATATACAATAATAAAATTCCCAAGAATCAAGAAATGATTTATTCGTATGGTAACTTTGCCAACATTTTATTTAGTACTTTGCGAGAAGAAATTATTCCACATAAACCCAAAATCTGCATAAAAAATCTCGCAATTGCTGCCCAACTATCCCAGGTGAATTTATTTTTTCTTAAACGACAATTAAGACGTTCTTTGAACTTCGAGCGCCTTATTCTCTCCTAGCCCTTATCTCTCGGTAATCGTTGTTTATGAAAATATCGCGGCCAGAATAGTCGAGAAAGCGTGGGCGGAGCCAGGCCCCGCGAGCCCAGGCCAATGACGTCGCGCGTCGCGTGCCTCGCGTCGTTACGCCGTTACTGCAAATTGATAAGAATTTCTAAATGCGCGGCTCGCAGGCGAACTAACCCCCGCTTCTTCTTTTTCCATCGTTCTCTGGCTTTCTTATTTATTCCTCGAACCTCGTTTTCTTTTATGAAATTGCACGGGCTGAGCGCAAGCGTCGGCCGGCTTGATCTGCTGGGATCGTTACTTACCTGTTTGCTTTGATTATGTGTCATTTTTTGTGATTTTGTTGATGCTTTTTGAGAGAGCTTTTTTGGTTGGTCGTTTATTTGGATTCATTCAAAGTAGCTGTTACATTTTTTAAGTACTAGTTTTTTACAAAGATTGGTTTGATAGTAGTTAGGTATTTCAAGAAAATTGGATCTTCCAGAACATTTTACTTACTATTTTATTATGTATTATCCATCCTAGCTTACTTTATCATTTTATAATTTAAAGTCTGTTTCTATGTTATCAAATGTACTCTGAAAAAAAAGAATAATAAATTTATTGCAGGTACATTGCTTATAAAGTAAACATTGTTAAACGTAATTAATTATTATAGCCACTGCAATACGTACACCTAATTTATAAACAGTTTGTTTTAAAACAGTAGAATATTATTTGTTTTACCTGTACTATAGAAATTTGTTTAAAAGTCACTTTTTGTTAATCTTAATATTAGGCTTTTCTTTATTTTTAGTTGCAAAATTAATGATTATTAATTTAGAAAAATTACGTAAGAATCATATTTTTCGTATACATATTTTTCAAAGAATTTAAAACGTAAAAAAGTTTAATAATTTTGTTTTTTTTTTATCAAAATTTGTTATTTACTTACAAAGTATATACTTTTTTATCAGTATGTCTAAGGCACAATGATATTTTTTTGTTTTACATACAAGTTCTTCAATATATTTCTATTTTACTTAGGTCTAATTGGAAAAACTTACAGCTTTTGAAAAATCAGAATCTCTTCTAAAGCTGAACTCTTAATAAACATTAATTACTAAAATGGTAACCTACCAAACTTTAGTTAGGACTTTGATTTATTCACTTTATATATTTCTATGAAGAAAGTAGTAAGTTGAACCTAATTAAACTTTACACATTTGTATAAAGTCTAACTTTATGCACTTTTTACGAATGTAAGTATTAAAACTATAAAATGTATAAAAGAAGATATTGGAGAGGAAAATAATGAAGGGTTTTATTATTTAAAGAATGAAAAAACAAATGTACAATAACAACTATTATTTATTCATAGGTAGTAATATGCTGAATTACATGAGTAGACTTGATGATCTTTTGACGCTAGTTCGCGTTTAAATTGCGAAAAGAAAAATCCCTTATTGCTCGCCGACAATCGCCTTTTTTTTAGATATATTACAAAGTGAGGAGAAAACAGATTCTATCGATCGCATCGTATTTAATTACAAAAGCAAACGAAACGCACACGCATCAAGATTCACTCTTTTACGATCGATATACATAGGTAATTCAATAATCTTCGTCACGCACATCGATATACAAGTAGCAAACGAATCGAAATTTTAGAATAGGCTAAATTCTTCGACGTCCTAATGGAAAAATCGTGCAAAACATCGGAAACGTCAATTGATGTTGGAGCAGTGTCGTTCGATTGCCGGCGATTCTGCCTCGATTTTTACTTTGTTGCATTACGTTACTGTCTCTTTGTTTTCTGTGTCTGCAAATAGAAGGAAAAAGTAGGGGGGGGGGGGCAAACGCACGCGTGCAGCGTGGAGATACGTCGGCGAGTGTATCTTTTTCTCGGTAAGTGTGTATGTTTACATGTACGGTATGTTTAATGTGTGTACGTGATTTTCCGTGTATATGTGTGTCCTGTGAAATGGCGATGGCAAATATGGATCAGCTATCGGTGATTAAATTCTTCGATTTCTACTTAATAACTTTTCTCTAGCCGGGCTTAGCCGATACCTAGACATACGCTATGATTATGTGAACTTTACAACACAAGTATGCCTTATTCTTTTTTTTTCTTCCTTAACGACTAAAAGACTTTGTACACGGATCTTAGAGATTAAGCTTCGACGCCTCGCATCGATCGACGCGATAGTTTTTTTCTCAATCTGCGGTTTCTGCGCTCGTGCGAAAATGTCGATCTAGACTGCTTTGGTAGTCACTGGTTAAGTGGAACGGTTCAAAGCATTCTAAACTTATAAAGAGAAGAAAAGATTTTTTTTTTAATAAAAAGTTTATTATTACATTTTATATAAATATTATATTACGCTATTTAAAACATACTCAATTAAAACGAATAATAAATAATAAACGACCAAATTTTCTCTATCATCGTAAAATCTTTTATTTTACCGTATACGATCAATACGCGCTACCTTAATCGTTTCAAAATTTCGAAAGTCACGATCGATCCCCGCGCTCTCCTCTTTTTCAATCGTTCAGCGCCCCCTACCGATAAAAGAAAAAAAGCTTCCGCCGATCGAGGCGATTGAGAGGCGCACGCTCGTGTCGCACGCACATAGATTAGACTTACTCCTCCTGAATAACTGAGTGTTACTTTTTGCCTTCTGTATTTATATATAAATAAACTGTTAGCTTGAAAACGTGCTAGGAAACTCTTCCAATTTCGTTTTATTTTTTTTTTAGCTATACGTCACCATCCCTCCTTTGTTTCGCTAAATCGCATCGCTCCACCTCGCTTTTTTTATTCACCTCTCGCCCACCCTCGTCTCTACACCTCAATTATATTATACACATACACAATCCTCTCTTGATCCTCGACTTATCGTGAGCGAATCGGATTCTCTCTCTCTTTTTTCTTCAGAAAGACTCACGTTTTAATTATTTCACCTACACGTCCGTCTCGTCGTCCTCATAATCGCGCCTTTCGCCGCCCTCCACTATCCCTATTATATTTATTTATATATATACTTTATATAATCCGATCGTGTACCGCGGCTTTTAAAAAATCACACGCTAATTCTATATAAAAGTTTTTTGTTTATATACTCGCCAGCCGTCCTGCCGCGAGACTCGCGCGAACGATCGATTCCTCGCGCTCGCGGCGCGCATCCTCGCTTGCAAAATTATCGTTATATACGTGTGTACCCGAGGATGCGCGCGCGCGCTCCTATCTATATATACTTTTTCCATTATTTTTCCTTCATTTTCATTTTTTTTTTCATGATTTTTCTTTTTATATTTGTTTCATCGAAATCTCGTCACTCGGCGCACGTTCGCGCTCGATTCTCGTTCGCTCATCGAACTGTTTTTTATTTTCCTACCGCTTGAGAGATACACAACGATGGGAGTATGACGATGGCGCGCTGATAATTGATAATACAATAATGATGATAATAATAATATTAATGACGATGATGATAGAGCGACGAAGAGAAGACGATTCGTTCGTATGAGCGAACGAGAGTGCCGAGTCTCTTTCTCCTTCTCCCTTCGTTTGCGTTTAATATTTATACCCTTACGAGCTACAATGGACTAACTATCTTGTTCGATCGCTTAATAGAACGTATAGTCGATTCTGTGTGTATCTTCAATCGTTTAGTCATAGATTTCTGTTGTTTTGCTTTTTCATATGCTTATACCTTAAAACAGCGCTAGGAATTCACACGCACACGCACAATCGGTGAAGCAGTCTTTATAAATATCTCTCTTCGTTCTCTCTCCCTCTCTCGCTCCCTCAAACCCATCCATCCACTCTTTACATCTACTATACTCATTCTTTCTCTCATCATTCGTTTCTCTCTCTCTCTCGCACGCAATCCAATTTCTCACGCTCTTCATCTACTCTCTTTTCTCAAACCACCAATCGCTTCTCACTCTCTCTCTCTCTCTACCTCTTTCTCACTTTATATATCTTGTATTTATACGTATTTATAATATTTTCACTTACATATATACTTGATTCGCGCGATCCAAAAAAAAAAGAAACGAGACTCGCGTTCGTCTTTTATACTCTTACCGTGCCTCGTCGTTCGCGGAGGATCGAGAGCCCAAGCCGGCCGCGACGCCGAAAGCCTCGCTCGGCGATTTACGTTAAACGCTCCGCTCGATTAAAAAAGGCCGATTCCCCTTAAAAGTGTCCTCTGATATGTCGCTCGCTTCCGGCGTCGAATTTTTCCGCCTCGTTTTGTATATACCTTCCCCCTCTCGCGTTATCCTCGTCTTCGGCTTCCTGGCTACGCGTAGCTGGCAGTAGAGTCGGCGCTGGATCTGCCTATTGTGTGAGTAGGCGCCCCGTTTATCGTCCGTCCGCCGAGTGAGATCTCGTCTTCTAGGTCGCGCTCGTGAAGAGGACAGAGTTCTTGTAGTAGCCTGCTCGTGACTCTGGAACAGATGGGGAAGATGGTTTTTTCACGGTTAGTCTGCTTGGTCTTGGATGGTGTTTTTTTGTTTTTGGGTTGGTTATGGTAGTTGGGAAGTGAGAGGTACAAGTATTGTGAGGTTCTTGTGAAGCCCATTTGTTTTTAAGTTAAAATAATTTATACTTAAACACTAAAAAGCTGTGCAATTAAGTGCAAAAAAATTTTTAATTATTGACAAATTTGAGGTAAGTTAAATACTATCAAGAAAAAGTTTTTTATCGTATAGGTGAGAGCGGGGCTAGTTGACACGCGGAGTTTGAAGTTCAATTATGAACAATGAACTGTTTCATTCTAGTATTTGGTAATATTTGATATTATAATAATTAATGATTAATGTATGCAATAATTGTCAGACATAAATCTAATTTCTTGAGAAAGATATTAATAAAATAAAATTATTAGTTGTGTGTCAACTAGCCCCGCTCTCTCCTACCACTACAACTACATTACAATTCAATTGATTTTTCTCTTATTGACAATAAAAACCCTGAAACATTTTAACCAAAGGCATGCAATGACAACAAACTTTTTCAACCAATCTAAAATCACGCCTGCTACGAACAATCATAAATCTCCCACCAAAAAAAAAAACACTTCGATCACTTATAACACAGTAGACCAGAAGCTACCTCTCGCAAGAGCACAAGTCAACTCCAAAAGAACGAAAATGAAAGATAGCCCGAGAAGCCTCGCAAGGTGCACCCAAGCAGCCGTTCTAAGTCGTTGTAAGGAACGGATGAATCGAGGCCAGCGACGAGTCATTCCACGCCCATATCCTTTGAGCTCGCGCGCTCGCTTTTTTATGTATATCGAACTGTCGCTCGGCTGCGATTGGAAAAGTCCGCGGCTTTAATCGTTTCGTGACTCGGGAATCAAAGTTAATTGATGAAGATGGGCCGGCACTTTTCAAGCGCCGCCGCGGCAATTATCGCGTCTTTTTCTTCCTGCGCGCTCATATGTATCTGCGTCCTCGGCCGGTGATTATCGTACATATTGGGCGTATCGGGCTTCTTACGCGCGCGCGTCTCAATTTTCATCGGGAATATACGTACACCGACTCTTACGATTACACGGCCGGTAATGGCTCGATTACCTTCATCCCCCCTCCTCTCCCTCTTTTGCTCTGCGCTGAGGAGCGCTAACGTGTTTGTGTAAATAGTCTTAAGGGCCCCTTTGGTCCAGTTTAACATTCTTCGGGATAATTTCGTGGAGGGTCATTGTTTGCAAAAGGATTAAAAGATAATTTAATAGTCTGCTCTAATTTAGCGTGATTAAATTTAATTAATTTAATGCCGCTTTGTGACCTGGATGCGATGAATAATCTTGAGGAGTTGTAATTATTGATAGGTACTAAAAGACGATGATTGAAATTCAATTTTCCATTACAATGAAACCCGATATGATTTACTCGACGATATAAACGTTAAATTGCGAAATAACCAATAACTTTTGGAACGAAGCATTAAAACTTTTCATTTATACATCGCATCGACACAAAACCCTCGGCAAAGAATTAATAAAAACCCGTCCACCGCAGAACTTCCGCGAAACTCCAACCCCCTCTTCGTATCCCAGAAACCTCTACAAGAAAATTTCTTACCCAAGAGCCCGCACCGATCTCCATTTAATTGAAATTTTCGCGAAAATCACACTCGACAAAAAAGTAGCGCGCGCTGCGGCCTCGTCGCCGTCGTCCCTTATAAACGAAACTCGAAGAAAAGGCCAAGGCGCGAGCGGCGCCCGCAAAGTTTCCACTAGTGGCGCACCTTTTTGCCCCAGCCGGCTGGCAAAACTTGGCCTGGGCCCCTAGCCGCGAGAAATAGAGAGAGCTCTATAGCTAGAGCTACGGAGTCTTGGCGAACAAAGGAAGTTGGGCTCCGATACAAGGCGGCGGAGTGCGATAGCGCAAGAAACGCGGCCAGCTGAGCCGGCAAGTTCCTACGCGAGTTTCTAATTAAAGATCGAACTTGGGATTTCGGCGCTAAGAAACTGCCCGGCCGTTTTTCATCCCGGGGCCGTGGCTGGGATCGAAAAAGTCGGGGGGAGTATAATTTTCCGAGGTTTTTTTTGATGGAGGACTTTTTGGCTTGTTTTGGGGGTGAGGAATTGCATCCAAGTTTTTGTCATTGCATGGTTTATGGTGGTTATGGTTGGGCGATTCTGGATAAGTGGAAAATGAGTTCAATTATGTCTAAAAGTTTTGTGGTTATAAGATAGATTATAGAGTATAAATTTAAAATTTCATAAAGCAGTTGTAATTAAATTATAAGCAATAAGCTTTGTGCGAGAGGTTCAAGAATGGATGGATATTTCTTAAGCGTATTTAATAGAATAATGTGATAAAAGTACTTGAAACTTGTTAGTGCTGTTACAAATAGCCAATTGAAAATATTAACGCACCTTGAAGTGGAGACTTGACCTGGTCCCTCTCAGCCGTTGGGAGCTGACGCGATTTTCTCTCCATCTCGAACTCCGCCAGAGATTCTGGAACAATTAAAACGCCAAAAAATTTATTAATAAAAACGTTCCTTCAATATTTTTAAATTACAAAGTCATAATCCCGTGTAAATTACATAATTATACTTATTTAATCATATAGAAAACAACTCTTATTTTATGAGCTTATTATTTCATCTACAAAGTTCTCTTTTTACAAAGAATTTTTTTACTACAATACAACCCTCATAAAGATTTCTAAGCAACGCTATTTTAAATTCTTATTACCAAACAAATTAAAAAATTCCTTCTTTCTCAAAGTTTAACAGGTGTATGAAATCGAATCAGCAGCACAAATCGCGCCCCAAATAGCACCCGACCTCTTCAACAATCCAAACCCCAACCATAACAACAATCAAGCAACCCCTCCATCATCCAGCAAGCATCCACATCGACAAAAGCATTCCCCCACAAAGCCACTCCTCTCCTTTTGCATTCATTTCTTCCAGCAAAACACTCGCAAGCAAAACACAGCCACCCACACAACGTTTCCTACACATAATCTCAGGCGCCGAGACGGAAAAGGGCAGTCGTCCAGCTGCGAGGGCCGACGACGACTATATAGAGCCGATAGTCCGTGAGCTGCGGCTGCAGGATGAAACGAAGCGGTAATTAGCGCGAGAGGGATAATGCGCCGGGGCAGGGGCGCGTGAAAGGAGAAAAGCGGTTTGCTCAGTGAATTCCGCTGAAGGATTAGGCCGGCCCGGCGCGGGCGGGCGAAAACTGGAAAATGTCTCTTTAATGGCATTACCAAAGCTAACCCGTCCGGCTAATCGCTCGCGCAACCGAGATCCGATTTTACGGGCTTGGATGCCTCGAGAGCCTTTCTTTTTTTTTCTTTTTCTCACTGCTGCGCCTTTATTGCTGTGGCTGTTGCTCGACATGGATTTCTAAGGTCATTCTTCTCGTCTTGTCGTAGGAGTTGGGCATCGGGTTGATCTTATTGTATTCGCTTTTTTTTAATTACGTTTAATTACGGGGAGTGACGTTTATTACGGTTATTGATTTCTTAAGATGCAATAAAAATGTCGTTAATTTTAACTTTTGATGTGCAACCGTAATTCAAAACTTATGCAAGCAAAATGCCTTGTAAACAATCGGAAAACAAGGCAACTGCTCGTCACCGATAAGGATAAAATAGTCAAATTTCTATAAGATACATAAAACAACCAAATAAAATTTAAGTAGTAACAGCCGATCGAGTAAGCCACACCAGACACCCAAGCAAAAATAATAAACTCAAAAAAAGACGCGAAGAAAACAGGAACGTGAAAAGGGCAACGTTTGTCACGTACAATCATAAATCGTACACGCGTATATATCCGTGGAGAAGGGTGCCAGCAGGGGAGGGGCACGTATATACCCACAGGTTCCGAGAGAAACAAAGACGGAGAGAGCGAGAGAGCGAGTCCGTCGCCCCGGGCGAGGACAGATCGAATCTCGGGAAGCGTGAAATGGCGCCTCCTTAGGCAAAGAGCAATGGTAAAATCCAATTGCCAAGGCCATTAAGTCCCTGGGTTAACTGCAGGCACTTCGTCGCGCCGGGACGAGCGAGTCAGAGACAGGGAGAGAAACTGGATGTGTGAAACGAAGAGACGGATGCGGCACGTCAAAAAGGACGACGGAGAGACGGAGACCGAGGTTTATATAGTGCTGCGTAGATGGGATGTGTGTAGGGTGTGAATGGGTGCTTTTAGACGGATGTTTAGAGTATCATTTGTATAGATGTGAATGACAATAGAAATTAAATAAAGGTCTAGGTTGTCATGAGCTTCGTAAGCAATTTATTGATAATAGATTTCATTCAGGCAGTTGTACTGTAACATATAGTTTATTGCTTATGAAATGTTATAAAATAGAAAATCGTAAAAAGCTTTGGGAAACGTTAATTTTTATCTTCAAGAATATTTTTCAATGTTTCGTTACCGTAGTATAGGTTTTATGATAAATGATGAATCAATCTGAAATTTTACAAGAGTATTCTAGTATATATAACAGTCATTTTGCTCAAACGTTTTATGATTCTCAATTTCATTAAATTTTATGAACAACAATAACGGTACGTTACAACACTACCTTTAATGTCTTAAATTCTAGTGTAGCTATAACAATTGTACTTTATTTATTAAAATTATTTGATCTTTTTTATTTCAAATTTTATTTTAAGCTTATTTTGCTTGTTATATTTTAGCTCACAAATAAACTGAAATTAAAAACGGAACTCCAAAGAATCAAACAAATCCACGAATAAATCAAAATTTACCAAAACCAAAACCATCTCCACAATCAATAACATTCAGTGTCCAGCCACAGGTCACAATAATCTCTCCCAAACATCACACTGCAAACGTCCCCCCCAAGATTCCATTATACGCTCCGAGCAACAATAGCTGAGGGCTGTTTCGCGATTCCCTCACTCTCTCTTGTCCCGAGTGCGAATCGTATAAGACCGAGGCGCGATGTTTGCGTTTCGCCCGCGCCCAAATTACCTAACGCGCCCTTATCCCAAGCGCCGGCTGCGTCCCTTTGATATCCAAATGACAATTTAACTGCTCCGAGATGTACGCAAGCGTCGAGGGATAACGCGAGCGTTTATATTATATATATTTCGTGTTAGCTTTGCAGATTCAGCCTTGAGGTGCCGAGCTTGCGTTTATCTTGTTACGGTTGCGCCGGGACGATTATGCGCCCTTTGTTTCTGCGAGTGCCGGGGGATTTGTGATATTCGGGCTGTGGGTTAAATTGATTTTTGATTGGGGAGATTGGATTTTTGGTTCACCTATTAATATTATGAAATGGATATAAATTGTATTTAATAAATAATAAAATACATCTACTTGAAACAAATTTAAAATATTCATAACATTAAAAAAAATTAACTTTTCAATTTCGAAGAAGGATTACAAGTCCGAATCTCGAATTATTCGCCTCGCTCTGAAAATCCACCGTCAGGAGCCGCGTGGCCGAATCATTTCCCATTTATTTGCGTCTCGTCACACAGCATTCATTCATCTTCCTCCCAACTCGCCCCGAAGCGAAGCGTATCCCGATGAACGAAGCCTCCTCCTCCTTTAAACGAAACAAAAAAGGACTCGCGATCCTCCAGAGCGTACATACCCAACAAAAAATCGGCAAAAATAAATCGGCACGCCTGGAATTTATACAAACTCTCCACGCGCGCCTCGAGAAATCGAGAAAAATACCCCGCGCACTTAACCCATCCGTCCGTCCGTCGCGCAATGCTCCTTTTACCCTGCATCTCCAAGTCCTCAGCCGCGCGAGAGACTAATAGTTTCGCTACTCGTCTTACACACCCTGACAAATCGGCCGGACAATGGAAACAATTTCGGGCCCCTCGCTCTCTCATTCCCCTTTATAAACGGTTGGCATTGTGCTCGCGCCTCCCGAAAAAAGTAAGAAACGAGCCACGAAGCTATAAGGTAGCTCTCGTCAATACGCGTTTCTCTCGCTTTTTTTCTCCCTCCTCCCTCTCTATCTCGTTCTCCTTTCTTCGACTCGGTAGCGCCTCGTACGCGGCTATGACTCGGCGTTTATGCGCGCGCGCGCTCGCGTAATTAACTCCGACACACAATGCAACGACTCCGGGGCCTTTTATGCGCGGGGCCCCGGGAGAGGGATGCGAATCGCCGGGATTTAAATTACTTTGGATTAAAAATTCGAGAAAATAAAGAAGAGGGACTGCCGCTGCTGGTGTAGCTGGTCTCTTTCTTGGTCTTCCTTTCTGAGTCGGGCCGATTCGATTTAGAAGTGAGAGAGGGGTTTCTGCGTATTCGGAGTGCGATTTCGCGCGGCCGTGAATTTCATTTCCGTTTGCTGAATAAGCAGAATGTGCTTTTCGGCGGATTCGTTTCTTTGATTCGTTTGGCTTGTGCGGTTTAGTGTTTCTGATGAGGCTGAGATCATTAATAAAAGTGCTGATTCGATTTAAGAAGTTAATTATAAGTTGTGATGGCGTAGTAGAGGAAAAAGAACCGGCTGTTAATTCATTTGCACTGTCTTGGGACTTGATTTACTCAATTCAAACACAAATATCATTTAAATAAATATTTATTTAATATACTGGGTTATTTTTATCTGAAATAAAATACAAATAATTGCAATAATTGATGTAACATGGACAACTGTATTTTAAAAACATGATAGAATGTTTTAAATAAAATGAAAATATAAAAGGAATTAAGTTTTCAAGACATAATTAAATTGATTCAATCAAGTAGACATTCATTTTCAAATAAGAATTTATCACGTTTAAGATATTTATATTAGAAATATAAATAATAAGTAGTTCTCAGAACAATTCCAATCTACCTTATATTAAACGTAAAAACAAGAAAGCAGAGAAAAAGCCTCAACCCCCGGCAAAAAGACACAAGCACTCGCTTCTCGAAACATAACGTCGGAAAAAAGGCACGAGGCTCTTACGCCGAGCCCTTAACTGAATTTCATGCATTTCAAGCGACGAAAATGGAATAAGACGTGCGAAATCGTTCTCCAGGGTCCTCGAAAAAGCGTTCGGGATTATAACGAACACAGCTCTGCAATATGTATACAGCTTCGCGACGAAAGAAGCAATTTGAGTATGATATCGCGCAGCAGTAATTGGTCAAATGCTCGGAGACTGCGGAGCGAGGTAAGGAAAGAGACGAGGGGGGATTTGCCGTGCGGCGTTTTTAATGCTCTGATCTTTATGTATAAAACGAGCGATGAGCAGCGGAGGCGACGCTCTTTCGCTTTTCGAGGAGACAAGCCGAGCGTGAAATTGTATGAATCGAAGGAGAGAGCGAGCTGAGACTTCGACTGAAACTGACGAGGAGGTTGGGGTTATGGAGAATGAGGGGTGAGTTGAGACGAACATTGTTTCAGGAAATTTTAAGATATTTATATTTCTTAGTGCTTATTGTCAATGCTGTAATTCTAACTTTTTCAGTATTTTTGTAAAAATTATATTGAAAAATAAAGTTATTTAAAAGATCTAGCTACTATCTTCAATAATTGATAAAAAGAATAATATAAAAAAATGATTAAATCTAAAAAGATTAAAACAGTAAACGCCTTCTAAATATTGAATAACAAAATGACAAAAAAATATTATTCGGTGCTCAAAAAAAGTAAACAAAATATCTTAAAAAGTCAACGCTCCTACCTAACACGGCTTAACGAATAAAGGGGGAAGATACTCGTGGCGCTCCGACACCCACTCGCTTTCTTATAATTTCAAATTTCCGCGGGCTGCGATACTCTCATTCTCATGTACCAACCCCCGGGCCGACTCACTTTTCTTTTTCCTTTAACTTTCTTTATTTCATGCTTAGCTCGTCCCCCACACCAGGGCCACGCGAAATCTCGTTTTTTCCTTTCTACATGTCGGAGGAAAATGGGATGAGCCGATTTTATTCTTTCCGCTTTTGGGCTTTTGATGCTAGAGTGCGCGTTAATGCCGCTGTGCTCTCGCTTGGAAAAGTTTCTGTGTTTTCAATTTACATGATCTTTGAGCAATTTGAGTTTTTGGTAATAATGATGTACTTGATTCACATCAATTTATTCTGTTAATTATTTAATAAAAATACTTATAAGTGTAAAGGACGAAAATTCAGAAAGTTAAAATCCAGATGCATAAACATTATGACATAGGAAATCCAAAAGTAAAATATTCCAAAATTTATAAAATCTGATAGAGTAAAAACGTGAAAACCCAATTTCCAGAAAATCAACAAATTTTATAAACAAAATTTATAAACTTTTTATTAACATGTAGTTGCTCATATTCACGGAGGTCACTAGCGAGCATTAGCGTCACCTTCACCGAAACAGCCAAGCAGAAAAGGCGTCTAGCCGGCGGTACGCTTCCATATACCGGTGCGTATGCTTTTTCCCCTTTATCACTCTTACGCGGGGTTATTGTCTGCTCTAGCGGTGTAATATGCATTAAACTGGGCAAAGAGTTGCATTAAAACGGACGAAATCGCGCAGGAAATTTTTTAAACATTAACACGCTTTTTAAAGCGCCCTCGGAAAATTCGCCGCTAAACTTTACATCTTTTGTATTATTACACCCGAGTTTACTACCAAAAATAAACCACAACGCTCGCTTAATAAACCCAACTATTTTTACAATTCAATCCCATTATTATTTCTAAATTACAGCCCGACCTCATCATCTCCCTACTCTCATCTCAAATGCAATACATGCCTTTCTACCAGCTTATCCTCCGCTACAAACAACCCAATTCATTTTTTCTCATCGCAATAAAAGACAAGCGAGAAAGAGAGCGAGGCTCGCGTTATAAAAACGAGATCGTTCATACGAACTGATATCACGCGAAGAAGGAGGCAGCGTGTAACAAGAAGGCACGGAAGAGCAAGAGAGAAGGAGAGAGAGAGAGAGTATAGCTGGCGCGCAGGAAGAGGTTACGGTCGCTACGAAATTATTGCATATAAGTCTGAATATTAAAGCACGCCGGAGAGTGGCTCGTGTGTCGAACGTAAGCACGCGCGAAGGGAAACGAGTAGGAGCGCCGCCTTCCAGCCATCAAGCGAGCGTAAGACGCTGTAGAGAGCGAGAGAGGGAACGTAATGGAAAAGAAAGAGTAAGTGCAATATTAAGGCCCGGGGAGGAGACGGAGAGGTAAAGAGAGAAACGAGATCGGGACGTGAATTGTGAAAAAACCCGGGGAGGATGGCTTTTACGATTGGTATGAGCGAGCGGTTTTGTATGTTTAATCGAAGTCCGATAGAGCCTTTATTTAGAATATAATCATCCACGAAGGATAAATTTACTTTCTTGATGTTTATTATTTATACTTTTTCTGGAATGCGAGTGTAAATGCACGACGTGCATAGTAAGAAAAATAAATATGAATCATTTTTAATATTCTGACTCGAAAAATAATTTCATTCGCAAATTATCAAAAGAAACTAAAAATTACGTAAAACTTCTAACGTCAAGAAAGCAAAGTTCAGGAATAAAGGTGAGACAATAGGAAGGAAAGAAAAAGAAAAGAAAGCAGAAGAAGAAGAAGCAAGTCTTGGCAGAAAAAAGGAAAGAAAGACGTAAGAAGAAGAGAGACGGAGGGAAATGAGAGAAAGAAGAAGTGGTGGAGGGAAGGGAGAAGGGGAAGAGGAGAGGAAGGTAGGGAGAATGGAAGGCGGAGGAGACCGGCAGGTAACGCCACCGAGAGCCGCGGTGGTCGCCGGGGAAATTACGACGGCGGCGGTGGCAGCAGCTCCTTCCTTACTGCTCGAGCTCGCGCTAGCGCCCGCAGAGATATGCATAAAGTCTGCATTACTGCAGCAGCGGTTCTCCGCGCGACGGCGGCGACTCTGTGCGTGCATCCGCCGAGAAACTTTTGCTGCTGAGATGTTGGGATGAGGAAGGGGAAAGATGGTTGCGTTGGTTTTGGAGTATTGTTTGTTAATGGATTTGTGGATGATTTTAAATTAGTTTTTAATAAAATCGAGATTGAATAGTTGTGATAAAAATTTGAAGACATTGGATCTACTTCGAAGTTGAAATATTTATTCTTGTTACATATTTTAACTTGATTCGAAATAGATTAATTGTCTTCAGAATTATTTTCGTCTAACTGTTGCATGGTATTTTCTACTTAAGAAAAGAAATCAAATACTGAAAAAATTCTATGACTAGGTTCTACATTGCCTATCGTTCAAAATCTCTCCCAATCTAACAGCTGAAAATATGTACAACATAATACCAACATCTTAACGTATCATTACAATAATACAATCTTTATCAATAAACAAAACTTTCTCCAAAGTTCGTTCGTTCTTTACTCCACTTCGTTCTCAGTTTTTACTCCACACTCCCACCACTAAATTGTCCCTTTCACACTCCACCAAGCCACCCTTCCATTACAAACCCCAGCAGCCCAAGCTCACCTCTCAAGGAAGCACAATAAAGAGCACATCTCCCACCTCGCTGGCGAGAACCGCTGGCTCTTATATAGAATGCATGACTCGAAGACAGAGTCCCCTCTTGGCCCCCCGTAAGTGCCCACCTCGGACGACGACGATGATCTCTCTCCTGCCTCCCTCTAAATCTCCGTTGTTTATTGCAAATGGATTCGCGCGCGAGGCTCTCTCGAGCCGCTTCTGTATTCTAAGACGCCGCTGTATTATATGTGTGCATAGCCGAGAAAGAGAAAGAGCCGGGGTGTTGCTGGATAGCTTCTGTTTTCGGCCTTTTTGCGGGAGGGAATATGAAGTGCCTCTTTTTTTCCGAGTCTATGGCCGAGCCGAGGTGAGGGTTATTTTTCTGACGGGGGAAGAGGTGAATGTGTTTGGCGAGTGATTATCGCCGCGTGTCATGCTGGGATGGCGAATAAATTTGAGGCCTTGGAATGCGCGGTAAGTGAATTAGCTGGTGATTTATATTTTTGAGAGAGGAATTACTGGGTATGGTTTGCGGACGCGGCGTGAAATGTTTAGCTAGTTTTTATCTAGCACATGAGAAGGTGGTGTAAAAGTTTTAACATAAGAACTCTGCCCCTTTAGCATTATTACAAAAATTTTGTAAATACCGAAAAAATATTTTTTTATTAAAATTCTCTTTGTCACATCTACTTAACATTAAAAAATCTTATTTGTTGAATTTTGAACAATTATATCTTATATTCGTATCGAAACATAATTAAAAAAGTTGTAAAGAGTTTAAGACCAAAAAAGCTCGAGTTAAGACGGCCACTTTAATCGAGTGTTCATTTCACGTTTTTGTTCATATTTCGGTTCATTTGTGAGGTTGGATAAAGGGTTACACTCCTAATAATTAATAACAAATTTTAGCTGCATTGAAGAGACGAAATGATTTCCGGAGAATAAGTTTTTTTACTCAATGGCTCACAAGGTCGAGAGAAAAATTGACTGCCCCGTGATACGCGAACACGATTAAGCTCAGAAAAATGGAATACTTGTAAAAAATTTTCTAAAATCTGAAAAATTTAATTTTTCGATTTTGTATATTAGTGTAGGGGCTTATAAGCTGATAAGCATCTACAAAAATATAAACAGTAAGTTCAACTTAAAAAAACTTATTAAGTTAAAATTTATCAATTTATTTCCTAACTTGTATTTCACATTTCCCTAACTAAAGCGAAATCCTTAACATTCTAACTGAAACCAAAACACCACCGTTTTCCGCAAAAACAGCACCTAAACCCAGCCCACTAATCAAACCAACTAAAAAAACCGACCTTGATAATTCTGCCAGAAGGCGGATGCCTGGCTGCCGATGAGATCGAGGCCGCTGTAGCCCCAGCCTGGCTTCTCGGGCGTGGGCGGCTGTTGCTGCTGCTGCTGTGACTGTGATTGCTGCTGCTGTTGCTGCTGGGACGACGATCGCGCGCTTTGCGCCGCTTGCGAGGCATCCCTGTATTGCTGGGCTGCCGCCTGGGCCACCTGCTGCTGCGCCTGCTGCTGCTTCTGCTGCTGTTGCTGCTGCTGTTGCTGCTGCGGGTGCGTGGACGACTGCGAGTTGGAGGACTGGGATGACTGGGCGGGCTGGGCCTGGGCTGGCGGCGAGTCCGGTGGCTCGACGCTCGTTCGCGATGAGTTACGCTCCACCGTTATGCTCTCTGCAATCGAGAGTTTGGCTCGGTTAATAGTTTGGCTTTGATTCATTGATTTTTGCTTGTTCTTAAATTTTCCTGGTTTTTACTTTTGATTTAATTTCTTTTTTAGATCTTGTGTATTTGTGGATATAAATGTAGAATGCTGTTGAAATGTTCTTGTATATCTGAGACATAAATACCGAGAAAAATGTCTGTATAAATCTATTACAAATAAGTATATGAAAAATTGCTCTGATAAAGCTGTAGCATATTAATTTTAGGAAAAATTCTACCATTTTTAAGCTAATAAATGACCTATGTGTAATAGTTGTTACAATATAAACCCATGAAAAAGTATCATTTTTATCTAATAATAATGATTGCTAAATAATTGTGTAAAAATTATTTTCAAAATTTTTATTGTATTTAGTTTTTAAAAGGCATATAGAATGAAAATTTTATTTTATATAGAATTATACATATTCCTGAGAAAGACCGATATTTTACATTTGCAAATTCCATTCTAATCTAAAAATTTTCAGCCAAATCAAAATGTTCTCTTTTGTGTAATACATAAATATCAATTTTAACATATAAGTTATCTTTGTGTAAAATATTATTTAAAATGAATAAAAAATAATATAATTACATAAAATACAATTTTTGTTGTACAAAGCAAGCATATCACTATCACGTTATTGTAGTACATAACAATTTCCCTTATATTTTTTAATTTAATTATAAAATAATTTTTCTCAGTGCAATAATCTGCTTTTAAACAAAGTAAAGTTTCATGGCCTTAAGAATAATTATATTATGTAAAACTTTTTAGTCCTTCAAAGCTAGACAGTTGGAAACTGCAAGAGCATTGCGTTAAAATTCGACGCTCACAATAACATTTCTCAAAACCGCGAGGGCTAGTGCTCTCTTCGCCGTTAAAGCTCGGCTCTTACAAGTAACTGCCTCACTCGCTGACGTTTACAGCGGAGATTTGAATCGGGACTACATGTAATTACAGGTTGTACCGAGTAATATTTTTAAAATTCAAAACGATAACCGTTATATTTCTCGCTGCTCGCCCGACGTGACAAACTATTTCTTTTATCGTAAAAATAAAAAAGGCACTTTAACGTTCCTCGCCAGCCCGCGAAAATTGATCCAATTTGCATAAAACTTTATTTTTCATTTTCATAAATAAAATGTTACCTCGAAATAGCCTATGATCAGCTGCAATAAATCAGAACGTTACAACTCCCCCTGTTATTTTTATAGCCGTGAAACCCTTTTTTAATATGCAACATTATCAATTAGCGGCGAAATTAAAATATCGATCTTTAAAACAGATACGAACAATGAAGTTTAGTTAACAGCCAGTCGACAAATGCTACATGCAAAATTAATCTCTAAAAAACCAACTCGAGTAAATATTTACTTGCAAAAATAAAAATTCTTCTAATTCATCCTCTCACCAAATATTTCTCTCACTCCCAGCAATCAAAAGCCAAACATCATCATCTAATAGCATCGATTCACGCGGGCAGGCTTCAAAGCACCAGCGTACACGCGTAAAACCTCGGCATTATGTCAACGCAAAGAAGCAGAGAGAGAGAGAGAGAACCGCTCGGCCCCTCCGGCATAAAACCGCTCCCTCCGAAAAAGGGCAGGCTCTCTCTCCTCTCTCTTCGAAACTCAAGAGAGAGAAGAAGAAGAGAACAAAGTTAATAAGCAGATAAGTTTAAGGCGTTTTCGGGGCCCAGTGTACATTTGGCAGGCAGCGCTCTCTCTCTCTCCTGCTTACGCTCCCCGCGTTTGATTTAAAATTAATATCGCGACTCTCACTCTCTGGGGCTGACAGGGTTAATCAGCGCGCGAGCGGCGGCGGCGGCAGCGAAAACGCGAGCAGCACGAAACGTTATATATCGGAATAAGAGATTTCACTTAAAGGGTTTCGTGTTTGAGTTTTGGTAGTGACAGGAGGGAGTGAGAGCAGCGACGACGACTGACGAGCTTAAGAAGGCGGAGAGAGAGAGAAGGCAGACGAAATGAGACGTGCTTCCAGAGCTGTGTGCCGAATATTGCTGATGGAGAGAGAGAGAGAGAGCTTGGCAATTAGTCTACAAGAGTATATACTGAGAGAGCGCGCGAATTTGAGAGCTGACTTTCCGCAGTCTGCGCTTTGTGTACGTGGCAAGATGTGTTTTCTGGTACGGCGGTGCGCGCTGTTTACGGTTACCGCGAGCTTGGGGTGATCGTAAAAGTTCAGTTTTCGGCTGAATGCGTTATTTAATAGTTTTTGCGCCGGGGTTATTGTTCTGGAGAGCGGAAGTGTAATTAGCAGATAAAGTGTGCGCGTTGAGCAAGTTTGCTTTATGCAAGAAAATATGTTTCTTCCGTTAGTTTTCAGTGATTGTAAAATGTTAGATTTACTTTGTTTGTTTACTCGTATTATTAAAATAAACGTTGTTTTTGTTAATGAAAGGCTAGCTTTATTTATCGAAAATCGTTACTGATTTGAAGGACAGCTGTCTATTTTAGTTGGCATGTTCTATTTTAAAGAGTGCAGTGTTTTTGCGAATACTTTTACATAAAAACAAGATGTTTAAAATTATTACCTGTGATCGCTCTGACTTGTTCCGATGAGGCTCCCGTGGCTTTAAGCGCATCTTCTAGTTGCGTGCGCTTTTTAATCTCGAGATCTAGCTGATCTTGTATTTGTTTTCTTGTCCGCCGTTCTTTTTTGAAGCGCTTCTGGTACACAACTGTAATTATAAAATTTACAACTCATTAGTTAATGACTAGCATTTAGTCAGCATATATAAATGTATGTCAAAATATAATTAAAGGGAGCATCATAAGAGTGAAGCATTTTTAAAAATTTCAATGATATTTTACGTAATTGATTTTAAGTGATAATAAGTAGTCTAAAAAACTAAACGATAATAAAATATTATTCATCTTCCAAAAAGTCGTGAATGCAATTACATCTCTCTACAAGCCTTTAAAACCTAATTCCTCTCATCCAGTCACCACCGGCCAAACATTTCCGACATGCAACAATTGAAAGCTAAACGGCCGCGCCACTAATGGAATCCGACAGCTTTTCGGCGCCTCGTCCCTACCACGTCCCATCCTTGCCGTGTATTTTGACACCTGGCCACACAGGCCTCCAGCTGGCCCCGCACAATCGCCAGAAGAAGCATCTCGATCTCGTTAAATCGGCGAGTCGTCGCCAGCAGGTGGCACGGCGGGAGTCGAATAATAATCGTCGCTCCTTCTCCTATCACCAGCCGCGGGGGGGCCTTCGCGCGGGGGACCCCCGAAGAGTCATCGCATTTCTCTCTCTCTTCCTCGTTGCTACCGTTCAGATTCCGTCTCTCTCTCTCGCCGATGGCCGGAGGGTTCTTGTGCTCTGGTACGTATGCGGACACAAAGGACTTACGGGCGCGATTGATCGATTGACTTGCCAATCACCTGCTCTCGGTTCGGCTGCCGGGCGCGCTGAATAAGCGGCTTATAGCCGGCCATTCAGAGCGCGTCATTCCGAGAACGCTGGCTATTTATTTCGGCGCGAGCGACGTGCTCGTGTTGCGCTGGGTGCGCTGCGGCAAGAAGTGAATGGGGACAGGCCGAGGTGCTGGACGAGTGACGGAGTGAATAATCGGGAGGTGAAAAATTGTTTGGCGAGGAAAGTGGTTTGTTGGAGGATGTGAGGTTGCTGGCTTGTTTTGATTGATTTTAGGTAATTGAGTGTATAAATGAAAATTAAAAACAATTGTTTTCGAATACTTAATGATTATAATGTAATTGTGCCTGTTAATTTCTAATAAAATTCTAGATAAGGTCTAACGAATTTTCTATGCAAAATATTGAGCCTACCACAAAAGGACAAACAAATCAATATTTAAACCCAATTAACAAGACCTAATTCCTCACTTCTCACGTAACCACAATCCACGGAACCCAACCTCTATCGATCCCTCCTCCTCCTCTCTTGCAGCGGCGCATAAAAGACAGCCGCATATCAGCCTCGGCAGGCGAATCGATTCCTCGACTCTACTTCCCCAACTCACAATATCCAGCCGTCCATCTAGCCAACCTCTCGCGATTCGCCACGTTGTCGCGCTAACGACTGTGGCGAGGGCAGCCCGCCTTAGTGGCTAACAAAAGGCCCCGCAGAACGCACTTGGATCGACGGCACTTCGAATGCATAAGCCGCTCGGCAGCTCCGGCCTTATAACACGCGGCGCGCTCCAGTGGAATGCGTTCTGCGGATCCTCCTCCTCCTCCTCCTGCCGTATAAGCCCCCGGGGCCTGTTGTATAGCGCGCAGGCAGTACCGATATTCCGCTCCGATGCTGCAACAATGCAGTCCGATACGGGGGCCGTCGTCGCGCTCGCGCATTGTTCGGCAGTCAGTCTCGCTCCGGAATCATGCTACTTCTGCTCTCCTGCCCGCCAGCTGCTCTTGTCAGTCCGCCTTATTGTTTATCTCTATCGCGAGGCTGGCCGCGCAAGAGGCTGCCGAGGTGCAGTCGTTCAGCTGGGAGGAGAGAGAAAACGCGGCATTTTTTTTAGAGTGCTGGGTGATGGGGAGGGTTGGGTTTTGTTCGTTATGTAAAGGTATGGTGTGGAGAATGGTTCTGTGAGTTGTTGTTTATGAGAGGTATCTGGTTTTTAATAACAATAACGCGTGGTTAATAATAATTGCGATATGTGTTTAGAAATGGAAAATGTGTAGATGACGTTGAGAATGGAGTAATATTTGTTTTATTATGCTTTAACGATCGTCATCGTAAATAACATTTTCGAAATCAGAGACGATTTATACTTAATGATGATTGAAACCAGTTTTCAGGATGCAATTTTAGTTGAGTTATGAAATCCTTTCGATTATTTCTGCAAATATGGGTTTAACTGCACAAGATAATATGAGAAGGAAATTGCGCTTGAATGAATAGATTATATTGTGTATAGTCCAATTTCTGAAGATGGCGATGATTTAGCGAGCTCAGAGTTAATCTTCTAGGAGATACGGTAATGCTATATCAAGTAGTAATCATGATTTAGCATTAACCTTATTTTATTTGAAAGAAGTCCTTTCAAAAGTACAAGGGTAATAAATCAAACAGGTTTTTTCAATGTAATGTAGTCAATGATTACAATAAAGAGAAGTTGTAAAAAGATTTCAACGCTCGACTATTGCATCAACAACAATATTTGAGTTTCTGAATTAGACTTGAAATTGGTTTTTTGCTCTGGGGTAATGGGTTACATTGGGAGTACGATAGCAATGCAATAGTATTAATAATTTGATTTAAGAGCAACAATTTCATTGGGTAATTATAGACATCAGTGAGAGTTTCTGGGCCACATCTGCTATTTTTTTACGGCTGTTAGTAAGCTTCTTGAAGAGACGTAATTTTACTTAAATTAAATTTTTTGTTTTTGTATCAAAAAATGTATTTAACGATCGATACGAAGAAAGTATCTTTAAGAATAAGAAATTGCATCTTTTTTATGCAAATTTTTATAATTGCCGATTAAAGTACTTTTATTAGAATATTATATTTCATTTTTTAACATTAATACAGAGTTTACGTCCAAATAAAATTACGTACCAAGTAATAATATTCAAAATATTAATTTTCAAAATATGAAAGTTGATATTACTAAGATATTTTTACCTTTGTCTTAAACTTAAACAATAAAATATAATTTTCTAATAAAATTACTTCAAACTATTAACTAATGATTAAAATTAAAAAAAGAGAAAAATGTAAAATATTAGTTTTGAAAATTTTAAGGATAAGCGTACACGGTTATTAAAATAGTAAAATTTTTTTTAACTATAAAACAAAAGATTGTAGCCGAAGCAGAGTAATGTGCTTTCCGAGGAAGCCGAGAAACAGCCTTTAGAGAATAGCAGGTGTGGATTACTAGCAAAGTTAAAAGTTGAACATATTTGCTCTTATACACCAAACAAGAAGAACTACCTTGATTACCAGTACTAATTAAATTTATTATTAGTACAAGGAGAATGCCGTTATTTATGTGTCTGTTCAATTAACATAATTTAATTGTCGAAAAGTCACAAAAGATAAAAATAAAAAGTATGTATGATAAAAAATTATTCCTTCAAAAAATTCACGATTCAAAACTCTCAAAAATCCCAACAACTCCATCAAACTTTCTCAGCACATTACAAAAACCCCCACTCTAAAAATTGAGTTCCGCCGCAAGACGCCAACCGCAATCGTACTTCAGAGAATCATCGACGATTCGCGCTAATCATCTCCAGCCGCTCAAAATTGCATTATTTAATGGATCCAATTTGCATATTACAGACGCACGCTGCGCGAGAGCCCGCAACGCGTTCGCACACACGCGCTCAAGCCGCGTCCCACTCTCCCTCCCTCTTTCTCTTTCGACCTCCTTGGCGTCTTTGCTCTGCTCTCTTACATGCACGTCGATCAGTATCGGCTCGATTGGCTGCCCCCGGCGCGGCTCCTTTGATGGGCCTTCTGCCTTGTGTTTTAATTATTTTCCATCATTGTGAGGCCGCCATTGTGCCACGGCTCTCTCTCTCTCTCTCTCCCCGCTTTGGCTGATTCTCGCGAATGGAGTCTGAATATGAGGCTCGCCTCTTTGCTGTGCATGTTAATTCGCTCCTGGTTTTTGCGTTTCGTTTTTTCCGGTGTTTGACTTATCATGGTTTCTGTTTCTGCTTGGTGAGTGGCATGGCGGCGATGGAGAGTGTTTATTTTGATTGAATTAAGACGTTGATGCGGGAATGCATTGTTTCAATTTATTGGCTACTCTAATTCAGCTTTCTCTTGTCTATCCGCCTCCATTATTCCTTTTTAATGTTCTACAAGTATGTTTACAGACGTACAGGAAAAGGAAAGACTAGGATTTTACAACTCATTTAAGTAAGAATATTACTCAGGTGATAAAGCATCATATTGAAAAACTCATTACCATCACAGCCAAAGTAAGTGAAATAATTAGGCCCCCTTCGTGGAAGCTCTAAAACGAAAGCTAGGCTCACGATCTTGCAGTTTCTGGTAGTTCGTGCCGCGGCCACCTTCCTAAGGTAAGAAGCGAAATTTTCGAATCCCTCGGCTCGACCTCTACATGCGAGTGCTCGCAGCATACTTTCCTACCGCGCCATAGTACACTCGGCGTGTAGCCGGTTCTCACACTGCCGGTTTTTGCCGTCTCCCTCAGCTCCGCTCTTTCCGCATTTTTCTTCGCTCCCTCCCCCTCCTCTTATAATATATACAGAGGAGAAAGAGCGAGCTGGAGAGAGAGAGAGAGAGAGTGAGGTAGTTGGAGAGAAAAAAATGATTTTAAATTGCGTGACGCGCAGAGAGGAGAGATGCGCTGCTGCTGCTGCTGCTGCAGTAGCGGAGGTATCCACGTATACGTCCCGAGATTACCTCTCCTGACAGCGAGTCGGTAGCGCGAGAGCTGCTGTTGCTCCTGCGCTCGGCGCGTAGGTGCTGCACGTCGCCTGGAGGCGCGAGAGCACGTATACACACTTATACAGGCGACGTCGATGCGCCGCCGCACGGCAAAACGCACTTGCTTAAGGTGAGGCAGTTTCGCAGTAACGATCTCGATGTCTGTCTGTGTGTGTGTGTGTATTTTGTCAGGAACACTAAGAGTCTGTCACGCGTTGCTTGTCTTTTTTTTACGTTAGCAAAGGGGTTTATATAAGTGCCAGTCAAGGGAAGTGACGGATCAGTGAGAGTTGCGATGTGTGCTCGGGCGTCTTTGGGGGTTTTCTTCAGGGTTTTATTGTTTGTTTTTTAGCGTTGCTGATTCTGTTTTAAGATGGCAATACAAATTGTTTAGGTATTGTTGGACTAGTGGTACAAGTTTGTGATACTAGATATTGTACTTAAACAATAATCTTATTTGCAAAAAGCGAGTATCCGTTAAGCCATAAAATCTCCACTATAACTAAAAAAAACTGAATATTCATAAAATCCATTAATTGAATGCTCAAATAACAAAGAGCCAGGCGAGGGCCACGATTATAGTCATCAAAACAAATTACAAGCCATCTAAAAACGTAATTTCGGACTTTAATTTGCCGAATTAAAAGCCGTTTATCGCCGGCGAGCGATCAATCTCGATCCTCCCGGCGTCGCGCCGCTGCCAAAACTGATAAAAAATATCTTTTAATTTCCAAACGATCGGTTTCGCCGAGCCGTCTCCCCCCGCGCGCGCGCGCGCACGCACGTAAGACCGCATAACCATCTCACACACGACACACGCGAGCTCCGGAACGGCTCGCAAAGAAAAAAAAACTGCGCGCGCGCGCCGCACGCAGACACAAGTGTATACGTGCCAAATGAAAATCGTGCGTGTTATGCTAGCTTGATCGCGGCCCATTAACCAATCAGTCAAGCGCGAGTCGAGAGAGAGAGAGTGTATCGAATGCAAGGAGAGGATACGGAGGAGCGAGGTTGAGAGCCACTGGCGTGTGATTGATTCCCGGCAGACAAGGCGCAGACAATCCTCCGAAGCAGCAGCAGCAGCAGCAGCGCGCCGGTTATGCGTGCCCCCCTCCCGTGTGTGTATATGTATGTGCGAGGCTGGCGCGGCGTACCTGCACGGCGGCGGCGGCGGCTTGTGAGGCTCTCTCCCCTGGCTGTTCTTGGCTTCCAGTTTGACGATCGTTTTGGCTTGCCGAAAACGCACTTGCTGTCGGTTTGGTGTTGGAGTTTTGGCATGAGTGTTTTTGGTGGTGGGGAGTAGCTTGGAGGGTTGCGGGTGGACAGTACGGTAGTTTGAGAAGCTACCTTTTATTGAGGTTGAAAAAAATAAAAATTATATTGGTGTTTTTGATATATTGACAGTATTGAATTTCGCATCTCTGAATTAGCAAAACAACTGTAAAAATCAAATTTGGTCTATACCCAAAATATCACTGTTAAAACATCCCACAGCAAATAAGCAAAGCAAAAGCCAGGCAAAACAATCGCCTCATTTCGCCATCCGCACTCCCTGCAAAAAGTGCCTCGCTCACGGAGAAATAAAGCACTGTAAAAAAAAAGCCTCACTCCCAGATAAAGATCATCCGCAAGAAAGAACTACTACCCGCTCCACATACACACACACTCACAGCACATCTACTTAGCTCCTTCCTCGCTCCAAAGTAGCCTCGCTCGAGAAAGACAGCGCTATATAAACCCGCAGCCGCAAGAAAAGCGACTATATACTTGGCGGGGGAGGGGGTGGAGCGAGAAGGACACACAGTCGGCAGTAGTAGCAGCCGCGCGCTAGCGCGAGCTCGCGATCTTTCGCGAGGCGGAGGAGGAGGAGGAGGTGGTGGAGGTGGGGGGGAGTGAGTCTCTCTCTCGAAGCAGCAGCGCGCGCAACGCTTGCATTATGATGCAAAGATGGCGAGCTCGCGGCGGCACCCTAGAATTAGCCGGGCCACTCGCCATTGGCCGAGGCAAACCACTCCTTCGCCGGTAAGCGGCTGTATTATAACGACCGACTGCATACGTTGCATACTAAAGGATATACACACACGCGAGCCGCTGCTCCTGCCGAGCTGCTGCTCTGCTGCTCCCGCTCCTGCTGCTGCTGGCTAAGAATTGCGCTGAGGTAGCGGCTGTCGATAGCCGAGGCTCTGTGGATTGCTAGTCGGGCTTCTGAGGTTCATGGAAGTGTGTGTTATGTAGTATGGAGTATGCGAGCCTTATTTTTTCGAGGTTTTTTCTGTGAAAACTTACGGTGTGTTAGGCGTGGGGTTTTTATTGGTTTTTTGGTATTGTTGGCTGGTGTGCTTATGGTAGCTTTTGTTGGAGGTTTGGGATTGGTTGCTGGTGGATTTATTCTGGAGACCCTTTGATTATTTAGATTGGACTTTTCCTTTCTTGAGCGTCTGACAGTAATATAGTTGAGAGGTGGAATTAGCTCACTTTGTGTTGCAAAAAATAAATGACTTGATGATATGTACTTAGAATGAGCTGATTTCGCCCTGATTTATAAAGCTTGCAACCTTGTGAAAATGATACATTGATCAACACTTTTATAATACGTTATTAGGCTAATCGTCTGTTATACCAGAGGAAATTTACATCGGCTATAATCTCATTTATTAAAGACTGATGTTAGAAATGCACCTGACTAGTTCAGAGCAGACAAATGTAAATGTGTGTTCATTATGTAAAAAACTTATTTATAGACCTCAGACTAATGGAAAGTGATTAACTACATCAATATGTATACCTTCGTAATGTTGGCCCTTTTTACATTTTCTGTTTCATAAAGCATTAAATCGATTCACTCGTAACATTTTCTCAAAGAAAATCATTCAATTTTACTCCCTCCAACTCATTTTTCAGATTTAACAGCTGAAATCCAGTGCAGTCCCGAAAAACGGCAAACTTATACTCTCGCCCCGAAAATTTAATAACAGGTTTGAGGGCAAAAGGTAAAAAGCAGTCATCGATCAACGAGCCAAAGCAGAAAAGCCAACGTCTATCTTCCTTTGGCAATGCATACATCACGAGAGCGCGAGCCACTAAAAACGGGCGCAAGTCTTCCTTTTTTTCTTCCCTCCAAGGACCCAGCAAAACTGGACGCCGGACGAAAGTTATCCGGTCGCATCGCTGCGGCTCTCGAGTGGAAGGTTTCCTTATATATATTCTCGGTGCAGTTGCTGCCGAAGCGCGTATACGGCAATCGGGCCAAGCGCTTTTTGCGCAAGTTCGCCTTGAATGTAACTGGCGTGTAACTTCTCGTGCGCGCGTGCAAAACAGTCTCGGTGTACACTCTCGGCGGGAGTGTGTAGCGGAGTCATTACACCAGTGGTGCTCATCTTGCTTTGCTTGTCTCTCCTTCTCTCCCCCTCAATCTGGATCAATATTATGGCTATTTGTTTTCCTGTCTGCTTGTTATGTAAAATTAAATTTTGTTTTTGTTGTATTCGTGATTCGAAAAAATTTTCAGCAATTGAATAGGATTTATCATGCAAGAAAAGTAAAAATCTGGTTAAAAAGTAGTTTCATTGAAATTAATAATAGATTCTATCATTGACAGTACATCCCATGATTGACAGTTATTCATAAGGTAATATTAAACAGAATAAAAAACGAGTTAAGACCAAGAAATCCGAACATTTATATAAATTGTTTGTCTAACCGGACTCTGCAATTTCTACTGCATCTTACTTTCATACAAAATACAAACACTTTACCGAATTCCAATCCACAAATAACAATACCAAATTCAAATTTCCAAAAGTACAGCACTCTCCAGAAAAATACAAAAGATTCTAGACAGCAATAACGCAGGTATATACCCGGCGCGAAAGAACGGCGAAGGAAGTCGAGAAAGGAGAAACGACGAGAGGAACAGCGGGGCCATTAGATAATGCAGTCAACGTCGCTCGGCTCGCATCGGTCACGTCAAAATACATCAGCTACCGCTGTGCGCTCGCTCAGAAAGTCTGGGCAACTCGATCGGCGGCATCAGAGCCGGCCCTCCCCCGCGCTCATATTTTTTTCGCTCTCTCTCTCTTTCTGCCGGACTCCCCACGTCGACGCTGCCATCGTCACGTCCTTTCTTTCGGGGCATCGATTAAGCGGAAAGAAACGTCGATATGGAAATAACCGATCTCGATGGTAGAAGGATACAAAGGAGCGAGTGGTCCTTAAGGTTTTATTTTCAAAAACTTCTTTTAGCTTGAAGTTTGGTATTTTTTTTTATTTTGCTTCTTTTTCAAGTTGCGATTGCGTCATTTCGGTCACGGACGAAATCTTTTTGTTACGTCGACTGTTGTGCGACGCGAGTGCGTATGAGATAGCTGCTAATTTATTTTCATAAATTTGTTATCTTCTTATATATGGTGACTTGCAGAAGATGACATATTCAAACTCCTGACTTATTAAGAATTCAAATTTCATGTATTGTACTTCACAGTCATATTTTTATTTTTACGTTTATATTTTTACATATTAAACGTACCTGAAAGAACGAAATTCTTTATCTCCAAGTAAAATATTTCTAGAACCTCTTCATCTCGTTAAATTCATTAAAATACCATGAATGTATAGGACTATTTCAGACAAGGGTGGCATAAACAATCGCGGAAAATTTGATTGCCAAATCAAACCGAGATATTCTATCCACCCTCTCCCTCTCTCTCTCTCCAGTCCCGGTTTAATAGAGAAACTCGAAGAGCTCGCAAGCGAAAAGCTCAGCGTGTGTGCGCGCGGGGCAATATGATTTACATTTTGAGGTTATATTGACCATTCGCCGCACCTGCAGCAACTCTGACGCCTCGGGGCTCTCTCTCGCTCTCTGCTAAGGATGACCGGGTTCGCCGTCGAAAATTAATAACATCTCCCTCTTATACCCGCGCCTTCGGCTTGTTGTCGTTTTCTTCGACTTCGTTATATAGTATAGAAGCGCGCTTGCTGCTCCATGTATATCTATTCTGTCCATCTCTCGACTCCGAACGGCAGCGAATCTCTAGGCAAGAGGGGCGAGGAGATTCATTATTCCGCTCGAGAGCGGACGACTTTCGAACGATTTGCATTCGCCGCCAAGCGCGCGCGCGCGCGCGGAGCATAATGTTTGCACCTCGCGCCGTGTATATACGTATATATTTTGAGAGGAAGAAGGGAGAGAGAGGCGAGGTTATAGGATATATAATTTGACCCTCGCATAAGTATGAGGTTTTCTGCTGTCTATACGTATACGCTGGAGAAGAGAGAGAGATTCGCGCATAATTTTCGGGGGAAACAAAAACATTAAGGCCAATGAGAGTAATTAGCGTTTGGTTTTACGGGCGCGCGCGCGCGCTCGGCTTTTACGCTGCGGCTTAGTTATATTGCGCGTCGTATTGAATGGGAGAAATTTTGCTTTTATTGGGACGTAAGTGTTATGATTAGGAGTTTTATGGCTCCGGGTAATTATGATTGACAGGGTTTTTCGAAAATTTATAACTGCCACGGGGACCAATTTTTGAGCTCGATAATTTAAGCGCTCGGCCTGGAAAGAAGAGGAGTATTGTTAGCAAGGCTCTAACGAAAATTGCTCTACTAACGAAAGGATGTTAATAGTTTGCGAACCTATAAAAATTAAATTCATTTTTAAAAATTAAATTTGTACAGTTTTTTCTTTATTTATCAACAAACTATTGGTCCCACAATATTTAAATTATAGTAGAATTCACAATGGATTTTTTATCCCCACAATAAAACTTTACCAAATTTTCATAAAGTCCAGTTGAAAATTCCTCCTAACAACCCGATTCCTAAAAACTAAAAACAAAAAACCACAACAGCACCAAAAGCAAAAGACTTTTTCAATCCGTCCATCTTAATAGCCATCCGGCAAGTGCGCGCGAGCCATTGCGGTTTCGTGCCCGAGCCCGTACAACTTCTCCATCGTGGAAAATACGCCCCTACATAGGCCTACGCATGCTAACTGCCGGGGGCCGTACGTCTTTGCGACGGGGGCTAACGTCGGCCAGGCCTTCCGAGCAGTCGTAAGCGCGTCATTACGATTCATAGTCGTGCGGGAAACTATGCTAGGGCCGAGCCGCACGTACACTTCGTGAGCCCTAATCTCGCCGTTATCTGACGTTAAGGACGCGTTGGGCCGCGGCTTGTTGCCACGAGCCGACGCCGCTAACGTCCGAGGAATGAAATAATGGGCGGAAGGCTTGGAGATTCTGGATCTAGGAGAGTTGTTCGGCTCCACCTGTTTGTGTATGCTCTTGCCTCCAAGATTTTTTCAGATTTTCTCAGTCCTTTCTTTTTTTTTAATCTTTCGGCACAAAATATGGAAGGGAACTTCATTCGAGCCTAAAAAACAATACAACCTAAACTTCACAACACATATAATTTAGAGCGCGAAAGTCAATTTAGCCAGCGGCCTAGAGCAGTCCGCAAAGCGGCAAAACTATATCCGCGCGCGCGCACATACGCATTATCCAAAATATTATTCGTCGGAAGGAAACGAGAGAGAGAGAGAGAGAGAGAACGAGAGCGGCTAACATCAACGCGGGGAAGGTAGGTACCCGGCGCAACTCCTGCATACATATAACAGACCCGACGAACGGACGGCAGCAGCATCTGTGCAATACGGCCGATACACACACACACACACACACACACAGGCCTGCGCACACGCTGCTATATACATATCCATACAAAGCTGCCTGCTGAATAATATTACACTTAACTCTCTCTCTCTCTCTCGCGCATCCACTCGGATGATTATAGTTGGAGGAACGTCGATAGTAGTTAGAGCGTATATCCTGTGCGAATGCTAATTCCTCGGGGCGCGCGCGCGGCCCGGGCGCGGGCTCCTCGCCCGCAAGGGAGAGAGAGGAGAGCCGAGCGTTTTGCGAATATCGCCTTTTTCTTCTTTAATCCCTTTATTTTCAGCCGATTAAGGGATTAAGGTATTTGGAGGATTTGCCTTTGCCCCGAGACTCTCGAATATGTGGTTTCATCAGCTGGACGAGATAGAGAGGGCTTTTTTCGGGGTTATTATTTTGCTTTCTTTATCTGCAAGAGTGCGCACGAGCTGCGCGAGCGTCGGGTTTCGGCGGAGGGCGTTTTTTTAAGGTTCTTTTTTTTTATTGGTCGGATCGGTGATTTTGGAATTGGAGCTTTTGTAGGGGAAATTGATTTTAATTTTCTGGGTTAATGTACTGGTTTAAGTGATTTTAGCCTGGGTGTTTCTGTAGATAATAGAACTGTTGTTGAACTTTTGAGAAAAAACTATTTAAAATAAAATGTTTTTACATGTTGAAGAATGCTGTTGATTGGCAGTATAGCAATTTTGAAATTAGTTTATAATTCCATTTTCTCCTTTGTAGTGCTAATGTTACATTAGCCGGTAAATGTGCTAATTAATTAGAGCACGTTTTTGTTCTGAACTTTCGTAATTTCTTAAACATATAAAATTAAAGATATTGCAATAGTATTCTAATCACAGCATATGCAGTAAAATTGTATAGCATAATGAACAAGCGTAACAAGCTGCTTTCAAAAAACTAGTTTTAGTAATAATTCACTTATCATATTCAAAGTATAAATCACACATACAATATTTTAACTACGCGTATTTATTTTCATTTTAAATTCTATCTCAACAAAAATTATACAAAAAAAGTACCCCACATCTTTTTCGATTTAGCCTCCCAATCCCTTTTCGGCTCTCACCGTTTGTTTTCCCTTTTTCCCCAACTGCCCGCAAACACATTCAAGAAAATGGAAAAATGTGTTCTTCGCGCCTATATCAAATATCAATTTCTCAGGGCGACGATTTTTTGTAGGGACAGCAAGGGGGGTCAAGCCCCGAAACAGGGCAAAGTGAAAACGGTATGGAAATGGAAATCGAAATCCACTTTGCCAGTGGAAACATCTCGGGAAGGGTCAGCCTGCGCGAGTTATCTGCAAGCCCCTAGCTTACGCTTTCTCGCGCCGTTACGATTCGAGATTATCCTCACTCCGATTTCTTTTTCCATCGACTTTTTTTTTAAACCCATCAAACTCAACTGACCGCGCCTCGGCTTTATATTCTGCGCTCAAGCAATAAGGTAGTAGGCAAATCTCTGAAAATTCGAATTGAGGTTTTATTTATTTTATGATGCGATGGTTGCGTAATGAAGCAATTTTTTTTAACGCGTTTTTTTATAATTTATGTAAAAGTGGGAATTTTATAACTTTGTTCTGTTTAGTTTTGCAGGTAACAGCAATTTTTTGATGTTTCGTAAGCTATCAAATTAAATCCTATATTTTTATAACTTCTCACAAATTTCTGTTCACGCGCTATATGAAGTTTCGAAAACATACTCAAATAGTATTGCACACTATTCCAAAACCACGCATCTCTCTATCCATGCATCCCCGAGTCACTCGGCCACAGAAACAATCCGCAATCTCTCAAAGAAACTCAAGCTAATCAACGGCTCACTGCTCAACTCGTCGACTTGCAAACACTGGCAGCAAACGCGTACAGAACGCATACACCCTTCCTGAGCAATCGAAAAGAAGCGCGGATGGCAGAAACGCCTAATCTACTGTAAAAACAACGATGCATTCGTTATTGCATCAACTCCTACCTGCGTGTGGTCCGGCGGATGTGGCGGAAGGGTTAGCGCTCGGCGCTAAACGAGCCCGCGCGAGCCAGCAGATTTGCGGCGCTTGAATTACGCGCGCGTAAAGTAATATGAAAATATTTACTCCCCGGCGCGCGTACTCTCCGGAGAGTGCGGGTCATTCGAGAGGCCTGATCTGGTTACTTTGCACCTTTAAACGCCCGACTTGCGCGCAGATTTCGTTACCCGCCGACTTGCGCACTCGTCTCTTTTTTTTATTCAGAGACCGAATTATTCGAGTGTGTATTGTCGCTGCTGAGGGTGGGATGGTCGTTGTTTTGGAAAAAAATGCGGTTTTTACGATGACGAGGTTGGGAATGGATTGGGTTTCGGATGATTTGCCGGCGATGCTACCGAGGTTGCGTAATTTCTGGAATATCTTTGCTTGGAAAGATTCAAGTGCTACCGTGAATCATCGTTTTAAATGTTTGAATTGTTGCAGAGGAATTAGTCATTGAGTCATAAAGACAATTTAATAGTTACTGAGAAATGTTTAACACTTGAGCAATCCGCATTGTCTGTTTCAACCATTGCTATTGAATTTATGAAGAAAAATATAAATAGTCACGCAAGGCTTTTCATCCTAACAATAAGCAATAAAATTCATCTCTCCTTTTTCCATCCATCCCCACTCGCTCGAACGAATTAAACACCTAAGCGTACTAATCACAACCAATCCATTAACCATTAAACTCTCTACAAAGCCATTGCAGTATCTCAATGATATAGAGAGCGACGTCTCGTCATTGCCAGCTCTGGTAGCGCGTTTCCAACTCGCCTATATACAACTAGACAAGGCTAATGCCGCGATCACGTTTTGTGTAATCCTTGGACGGCTGCGCTCGCGTGCCGTGAGCTCAATCCTCGGCCAGGCGAGAGTACTGGCATATTGTTCGCTCGACGCACACATTGTAAAACTCCTTTTGTGCTTAATAAACTGTTAAATACTATAAGAAATCGGCCGCCGAGCTAGCGCGTGGCCTCCTCTGTCGCAGGCCGCGCGCGCGCTTTTTCTCCTTTATTGCACTGTAAAGCTTAACCTGATTCGCATTTTTTTATTGCTCAATAATTTATGCGCGCTCATATACTTTCGGATTATTATCACTCTTATTATTATATCTATTATTTAACGATACAGAGGATGCTTTATGCCGATTTTTTATGATTGAAATTCTCTCTCGGTGCCTTTATTTTTCAGATGCTTTCATCGCGCGTTTTATCTCGTTTAATATTCCCGTATTTATCATAGCCGATAATATCTTCATGACTGTCATTTGTATAAAGCTCGCTGCAAGACAAAGCGGCATTCTTCGTTATACTCACGCATATACAGTCGCGTAAAGTTGTTGTTTTATTACAGAGAAAGCAGATAAGCACCTTACTCTCTCCGTTTCCTAAAAACGGGACGAAAAGGAAAGAAAAAAATTTCGGAAAAAAAAGATGCGCGGGGGAGGTGAAAGAGGCTCTTCCAAGTCGCGGGGGACTCCGTATCTCGGGACATTTTTCTTTATCAGCGCGGCAGCAGCCGTTTTTAGCGGATCTCCACCCCGCGGCGAAACGCGTGTTTTATTGCCCGAAAACCGACAGATATCGGGATTACGTAGCCCATCGACGCCGAGCAAACTTTTCTTTGCCGCGCGTGGGTCTATTACCCCTCTGCGAGCGTTTTCTTTCTGTTTATTCTGGATGTGTCTTATCTGCTGGGTTATTAATATCGATGTTATGGCTGCTCGAAGATCAGTTTCGTTTTCGAATCGTTTTTATGTTTTGTATTCAGTTTTATCTTTGTAAAAAGAATAAAAATGATAATGCTATATTTGTTGCAACCTTGTGAATGATAAAATATTCAGTTTGGAAATATATTATTGAAATTTGAATGCTTTTATGAAAATATTAAAATGCAATAAGTACTGGCCCATATAAAACTCATTCTTTAGTGATCAAAATATTAAATTCGCTACGAAAGCTTGTTGCAAAAAAAGAGTATTCTTCGAGAAAGGGATCCCTTTCTCCATTTTTATAAAGTCTACATCTTCGATGCTCCAAATCCAACTCCAGGCAGATCATCATACTCTCTTCCTCTCCGCATCCTCACTCCCCCTTTATATATGTATATAATCAGAAAAAAGGACGGCCGAACGAGAAAGGGTAAAAGAGGGGCTTCGCGTATGCGCCGCTTTGTACTTTTTATTCGGCCTCTCCGCTCGCCTTTCCTCTCCCCTATCTCTTTCGTACGCGCGCGCGCGCGCACAGCACGGCGGGCTTTCGATTTTTGCTTTTAAAAAAGCGGATGTTTCGAGCGCACCGGGGAACGATCGGATTTCCTCTCGATCTCTCTCTCTCTCTCTCTCTTTCTCTTGATCCCCGCGCGCAACCCCCGGAGGATGGTTTCTTCGACGCGGTTCGATCGCCGTTCGTTTCTCCTGCTTCGTTTTTCTTTCTTATATTCTTATTTGCGCCGCTCTCCTTTCTTCTTTCGTTTTACGGAAAGAGAGCGCGGTTTGTTTTTTTTTTCTCTCTTATTTATTTTTTTCGTTCTTTATTTTTTTCATAAAAAAATAACCCCGCATTAGAATCGACGTGGCACGTGAGAGAAAGCGAGAAAGAGAATGATTATGAGAGAGGAGGAGAGAATTATTTCGGCGAGCGGCCCAACCGCGATTACGTCGATAACCATCTATAAGCTCTCGGTCGTCCATATTATTCTCCATCGCTCTCCCTCCCTCTCTCGTGCACACGCTTTCTTTCTCTTTCTCCCTTTCTGTACGTTCGTGGAGTTATACATTTTTGAGGAAAGAACGGAATCAATAATAAACGAGTAGAAATATTGGAGCTGAGCCTGTTATTATGCTGAGATCATTATTTCTAAAATCATAATTTATTGCCGAATTTTGATTGTGAAGAGCGTTTTGTCAGAATACTCAATTAATTTTAAAACATGCTCTTTTTTCAGAAAAAGTAATTTAACATTTAAATAAAGTATTTCAATTTCATAAAAATATTTCCCCTTAGCTTCTTATTCCCTTCCGATGCAAAAGTCATTCGATTAAAAGGCAAAACGCTAAACTGAACGTTCCCATTGATCGACGTTTCCTAAAACAAACCTTTCCAACAACCCAGCCTTCCACACATCCGCTAAATCCCAATTATCTAACTGATCGTTCCATTACGCGTTTCCCCAAAAGACACAAAAAAACATCGGCCAGGGCCATACAGGCGGGGCGCGGCACAAAAAGCCACCCCTGGAACTATCGGCCACTCTGTTTTCTCTATCCCGCCTCCGCGCTAAACGCCGCTGAACGGCGCAGTTATTTACAAAGACAGTCACCTATGCCGGAATAAATATAATGCTCGCCGATGATATTTCATTTTCCCCCCGTACAGTCCGGCGACGAGGCCGGGTAAATAAAAAAGAAACACGCGCAGGAGAGAGAGAGGAAAAAAGGGGATCGCCAAGTGTTTTAGCTTATCGCGTTTGCGCGCGTGCGCGCGCTTATGGTCGAAATATCGCACCCCCGCCGGGGGAGACATACGGCCGTTTAATGGTGATTTTTTTTGTCTCGCCGTTTTCACGTCGTCGCTTCTGGACGCGCTTCTTTTTCCCACATGGGGCTGTGTGCGCGTTTCTCCGGGCGAGAGTTTGAATTGTTTTTTTTTTCTTTCGTTTGGGGGGTTTCCTGGGTTTTTTTTGGGTTTGGGATGATAGATCGGCGTTGCGGAGAGGAAGATTAGGCGGTCGCTGTGTGATGTGTTGAGATTTTTATCGGGAAAGAGCCGGAAAATCGCTTACAATGGAGCGGATAAATACGTGGGGTATGGCGGCGTGCATGTGAATGAGGTAGATTTGTGTGTGCGTGGTGATGCGATTTTCAAAAATAATTTTCTTAGATTGATGCCCTTGTCAAAAAGTTAAAAGTAATATTATCTTAATAAATGTTTCCTGTTTTATTAAATTTTTGTTCTTTCATTCTTTTTATGATTATCATAATCGATGAAACTCAATACACTTACTACAATTTTAAGAGATGTCATAAATAAAATTATCATTTTTAAAATACTAATACTTTTATGCTGATAGTTATACTTACGTACACGGACAATTTTAAACAATTATTTCAAGGATTTAAAGATACAATTTAAAATAATAATTTGAAGGAACAATTTTATTCAGAAAACATTAAAATTTTTAATAGAAATTGAAATTATTTCACACCTACAACATTAAATTAAAAACTCGAGATATCTTTTAAAATTCTTTTGAAAAGCGGAAACCATTCCCGAACTAAGTAATCATTTTAAAATTACTACAATGCCAACAAGAAAAGTCTGGCGAAAACAAAGCCCGGCCATAAAGTAAACGACGACATCAGGCAATAAAGATCGCAGAATGGAAGTCGAAAAAAGAAAAGAGAAAGAGCCGCGCTCGTATAATAAAAGAAAGCTAGGCACAGCTCGTCTCCGCGCCGCGAACTCTCAGTACGAGAGCCGGCTAGGAATTAAATTCTTAAAGTTCCCTTCATATATGCCGAAAAGTCGCATTCCGCGACTACGTACCCAGCAGCTCCTCCCCCGGGGATCCGATATTAATTCCCATAAATTTCCTTTCAAAACGCGAACGACGATCTTTCTGCTTTCCTCATCCCCTTCTCCTTTTTCCTTGCCTCCTTGCGCTACGCCATTGGCCAAAAAGACTCGGCTCTGTTTGGCTTTTAATCCGAGTATGCAAAGAACGTCATTCTTCTCTTCTGAGAGAGCGAGCTGCTTTGCAATATTTAATGAGCGCGAGGTGACTTTCTTTAGGTTTGCGATGTGTGTGCGATTTCACTACGAGGTAGACGGAGTGCTGAGTTGGTATTAGATTTTTTAGTGTGGAATTATTTAAAACTCGTTCGTTTGAGCAGTTGGTTCTTAGAGCAAGTCTGTTTCTTTGTAATTTGGATGGCAAGATGTGATTTGCGTAATTTTCGTTGAATTTTAGAGATAAGAAAACATGTTTGACTTCAAATTGAGGATAACTAATTAACATTTTTTATTTTGATGAAAAATACTTGTTACTAAGAATACATCGGTATACTTACAAATGTACGTAAATATTTAATTTGATCTAACAATATTGATAATGTGTTATTTCAATAATATATCATTTTTAAAAAATAATCGTACAATTTTAAATTATTTGGCAGGAAGTATATCTCATCATAAATATAACACACCTTCTTCTTGAAATAGTACCAATATCTAAATAATTTATAGTTTCGACGTTGTTTCCAACCTTTAAAATGTTATTTATAACAGAACTTTGCTTTTGCACTTATAGCTTTTCAATCTAAAAAATAATTTTACATAAAAGTAAGTTTTAATTGCTTAAATATGACGTTTATTATTTCTGCAACGCCATTTATTATTAAAATAAAATATACAGCTAAAAATTATTCTTAAAAAGTCAAAACATGTTTTATTTAAAAGGCAAGATATACATTCACTATAATTGAAGCAAAATTCTACAACAAAGATTGAACGACAAGATAGAGCGTAAAAAAAAAGAAGTAGAAAGGAGGGAGTAAAAAGCAAGCGCAGAACGGCGGCTGTTTTATATCTTTGGCATTTTATAATCGGTTATTGCGGAATAGCTGCCGTTCGGAGTTGTTGTAGTAGCTCTGCTCGTAATTGACGCGCACGCGGAAAATCGTCTGTGTATATACGATAGCCGGCGTATATACACACAGTGGCGCATGATGAATGATTTTGTCCCGCGGTTATTTCGCAATTTTCGGTTCGTTCTGAAAGTTAAAGGGGTAATTTCAGGTTTGAAATATTGCGAAAATTACACGGATCGCTCGTAAATGCGTAATTGGGGAATTGCTTACGGAAACTGTTTTATTTCATATTTTAGCCCAATTTCATTGTGAACTCCTTGTTTTTCGATCCTCGCTTAATGTATGTGCATTGGACTATGACGTCAGGCTCACGTGCATATACTGCTTCTGTACGGGCTTAAATCACTCTTTAATCGTTGTTATAAATTATACATCTAAATTTAACAGTAGCATTCAATATATAAATAATATTGAAATTGCTGTACTTTAAAATTACATGAGTTGCAAGTTACTATAATCATAAACATAAATTGCAAATCCAAATTTTAATTTCAAAATAATTGTGATACATACGTGCAAGAGATTCAAATATATTTTCATAATCCGTACAACCACTGCAATAACTTACTCATGCATTTATCACAATAATTCATATAATTACAATCCATTAACTTTAATTCAAAAACCAAAACCACAAAACAGTTCGCTCATTCAAAATTAACGCGCGCAAACATTCATACCACATCCGCAATCCAGCACAATATCACAAACGTTTCCCCATCATTCCTACGCCATTTACCTCAACAGCTCCACTCAGCAAACCCAGCAAACGCTCTCCTCGTCACAATAGGCCACTCATAACCGACAGAGAAAACTCACTTCAACTCTCTCAGAGAGGGTAAAGAATTAACCGACGATATTCCCTCTCGCTTTTTTTCTCCGACTTCAATCGGAATAAGCCGACTTCTCTCTCGCTGTTTATTCAGCGTAATGGGGCCAGCGCACGGCCAGTCCCTGGCGCGTTTGCGCCGCACTTTATAACGCCCCGAGATTGCCGCATTAAACATCCAGCAAAGGGAAAGTCGCGAAGGGGTTGCACACAGTGAGAGAGCGCGTCAAAGCGTTTTACGCGCTCGCGTTCTGTTTTCGAGCCTGCGCTGATGCCGAGCGAGTGTGTCTGGGTGGACGGGCTATGCTTGGGTTTTGTGTTTTAGTCGTCCCTCGCTTTCGAGTTCTTTTTGTGTGCGATTGTCGGGGAGGATGAGGAGTCGGGGGTGTAGGGTGGGAGATTGAACGGCAGAGCGAATTTGAAGAATGAAAAACAATGATAAACTTGTTGGATGTTGAAGGGCCAGCGGTTGTGTGGATTCTTTAATGGGATATTTTGGAACAGAATAGTAAAATAAAATTAATAAAAGTAGTAATAGTAGGTGTATTTTATTTATTATACGTACATTATGAAATTAAAATGGATTAAAGTTTAAAAATAAAATAATAATAATTCAAAAATAAACAATGTAACTTTTAATTAATTTCATAAAAAAACATTTAATTAGCATTTACTACACTACGACACTAATACAACTAAGCAAGACACCCCAAATTAGTTCATTGCCAGCTAAAATATTATGATAGATAACCGAGTCATTTTAAAATCAAGATCTGAAAAAAGAGATGTGACTTTTATTTTGGATACAAAAAGGGAACCCTTATAACGAGCGAGTTATCGAGTCCCAAAATCGCGGAGAAGAGCAAAGAGGAAAGAAAGAAAAAAGGCTTTTTCTCGCATTCTAATTGAACAACTCGTCACATCAAATCTCACAATCAGATCTCTCTCTATCGGAGCGAAAACAGGACCGCTGAATCCTTTCCTGTGTTCGACTGTCGCTTCGCCTTTCCTCTTGATCATCGAAGAGTGAAAGAGGAATGAAAATTTGTTCTCCGAGATATGCAATGATTTTTTAAAGGCGTTGAATATAAATGAATAAGGGCAATTAACATTTCAAAAATAAATAATTTAAGGCATTCTCTTGTAGACAAATCAAATTACAAATAAGAAAAATAAAATAATATCTACTTATTTTAAATTAATTTTCAATTTTTATTTATAAATTTTGGGAATTATTAAACATTACAGATTGTTCGACTTGAATAAAAATCTAAACTTATATATTCTTTTGTTAATTTTTATTACCGCTTTTACATTTTATAAAACACAATTAAACTTAAATTACAATGCTCTCTTTGACATCTATAGTATTTTTACTTTTTCATTATATTACAGAAAGTAAATATTCCATCGACATAATTTCCACACCCATAATAATTATCTTACAATATTTACAAACTTGACTAAATTAAAATCCCATCTTTCTTTCAGATCGCCCCTAATTCGCCCAACGAAAAAGAAGGTCAAAAACCAAAGGAAGTATACACGGCGACACATTTAAAAAGAAAAAAAAATAACAAAAAGCAGAAAAGAAGAAGAAAGAAGAGGCATAAAGAGAGAGCCATGGAAGAGGAACCTCCGAATACACATCCAGGAGAAGTGGTGGCAGGTGGAAGACGGGCGACCTCCCCGATCGACTGGGCATCTCTCAACTCGTATCGCGTTTCGCGCGTCCCGAAATTCATCGACGGCCTGCGCGCAGAAAGAAGAAAGAAAGAGCAAAGGATCGCGCATGACTATATAGTTATACGCCCGAGGAAGACGATGTTAACGGCGCGGAGTTAATTGGGGAGGATGTGGGAGCGTTATACTAATGCAAATCGAAAGTCTCGAGTTGCAGCGAAGAGGAAGGGAGATTTCTACGAATGATCTGCGGTGACATCCGTCGTGTCCGACGATAGGGCGCGTTTCAAGGTCTGCTTGCTGTGCCGGGCTGTTGCGAGCTCGCGAGCCTGGAAATATCGAAACGGCGCCCTGGTTTATTTTATTGGAAATTTAATATGTCGCGCTTAAAAGTGGATCGTTTTGTTGGCGAGCTGCTTTTTGGCTGTGAGAAATTAAGAGATGGAGAATCCGACAGGTGTGCTTTAGAGAGAATGGACATTTCGAATTGATTTTATTAAGTCTACAAATTAAAATTATATATAGTATTTTGTTAATTATTATTTCTATTTAAAGTGGGTAATATTTAAGTGGACCGATCAATAATAACTATTATAAAAATTAATTAATTCAAACACTGCTTATTGTTAGATAGTAGGTGCTAAAAATCACTCTCGCACAATAAACTGAATTACATTTCTGTATTAAAACCAAACGCAATCCGAAACATTTCCAAAAAGCGATCCTCTATCAGCACAGTAATAATTCGCATAATCACACTTCCTTTGCAAGAAAATTAATTCCATGTGGCAAAGGAAGCTGATGCGCGTAGGTGTGCGACGTAAATGGCGTAACGGCGCCGTCGAGCTCATCGCGCTGTTATTGCCGGGGCGGCGTCTTGCTGGAGGCTCGATGACAAACTTGGCTTGTATACGCTCTATTCCTGGCCGTAAAGCGCGATAAGGAGGGAGAAGGAGAGACAATCGCGTGGGTGAGCGAAGACAACGGGCCGACGAATTATCGATTGTAATGCGCGCTAATGGAGACGCACGGATGCCTGAAGTATTCGCGTGCTTTTGAGGTGATATTCGGATTGAGCGTGGGGATGTATAAGTATTGTTGGGTGGTTGATAGATGGATTATTTATGACTTAAAACTATTTTCTTTACCTTGTAGATATTTTTCAAAGGTTAGTGTGAAAGTGAAAATATTAATAAGCTTCTGTGTAAGATATTTTTTAATCCCATTTTTAATAAGTAAACTTTGTGATTACCACTTAAAGGTATAATAACGTTCATAATTTATAAAGACCTGAAGTGACTTATTTTCTGATATTTGAAACTACAGTTTTGTTCAGCCAATTACATAGCGTGTTATTTTCTACATTCCTTAAAATGAAATTCCTTACTAAGCTTTGCAAAAAGTTTAATTGAATTAAATTTTCATTTTGTTTCAGTTAACTTTTGATACTTTCAATTTTACAATCTATTACATAATTAATTACTCACGTCATTACTAATTTTTAAAAACATAAAAAGAACTTCTTAAAGTGGCTTTAAGGATTAAAATATAGATTTTAAACTTTTACAAAGCAAAAAAATAACTACATTGAAACAATATAACCACGATATTGACACAATATTTTTACAATATTGCTACAATATTAACATGCACAATATCCTTACAATATTGCTAAAATATAAACACAATATCCTCACAACATTATTATAATATTGACGCAATATAATATAAAAAAATTAACACAATACTGTTACAATATTGCTGCGACGTTAAATAATATGTTTACAATATTGATAAGATATTTATGTCATATTGTTACAATATTAACACAATACTGTTTCAATATTATTACTCTTAAAACATGGGAGCTATTTTAATAAAATTTTAGATTACAAATATATTATATTTAATGATATATAATCACAAATATTTTATAAAAAATTTAAAATTACAATTGTTGTTTAGCCGAGTTCTTATGCAGGTTATAAAATTAAAAAAATGCATTTTACTGTTTTCAAAAAGTTTAAAATCTACATTTTAATTCTTAGAGGTACTTTGGGATTAAAATCTATATGTTAAACTTAAAAAAGTTGTATTAATTCAATATTTTTTTAATATTATAAAAATATTGCGTCAATGTTGTAACAATATTGTTAAAGTATTGTGTTAATATTGTGACAACATTGTAGCAATATTGTGTCAATATTGTATCAATACTGTGTCAATATTGTATCAATAT